>VMDO01022640.1:0-33121 GCA_007922755.1 Pedetes capensis | reverse complement strand
CGGTGATGGTTATATCAGAATAACAAGTGCACCGGTGATGGTTGTGATTAGGCAAGGACAGGAAAAGATCATGCTTGCATTTACTGACAAGCCAAGGTATGCAGCTGCCTTAGTCTGTATTGTTTCATTTCCGACTATGCTTACAACACATCCCTCATCAATGAATTACCCAATCACATTTCAGACAAGTTCCTCTAAGGGCATTAGACCCAGCCTTTCTTCTTCTCTATAAAACCTCCTGTATAACATTCAACTTGATCAGCAACTGCAGACTTGTCCCCTTGTCTCCTTTCGTCCACTCACCCCTCCCCCACAGGGACCGTTCGATTGAGCCGCGGGCCGGCTCAGACATGATTTAATTCTTCTTTACTACTGAATAAAATTCCATAGTGTATCTATACCATATTTTCTTTATCCATTCTTCTGTTGATGGACATCTAGTTTGATTATACATCTTAACTATGAACTTTGCTACATTGAATATGGAAATGCAGGTGTCTCTGTGGTGTGTTGACTTGGATTCCTTTGGGTCTATGCCCTGGAGTGGTATAGCTGGATCTTATGGTAGTTCTATTTTTAGTTTTCTGAGAAACCACAATGGCTGTCCTATTTTATGTTCCCAATGATTTTCTTATTATTTCTTTCATGAGAGAATGACATTGAAACATCCAACTATGATTTTGTTTTGGTATATATTTCTATTTAGTTCTAACGGATTTTACACAATGTATCTTGGAGTTCTATTACAGATGAATACAAATTTAGAATTGCTGTGACTTTCTAATGAATTGACAGTTTTATCATTATGAAGTATCTCTCTTTTTCTTTTGTAATTACCATTGTCACAAAGCATATTTTATCTTAAATTAGTACAGCTACAAATTTTTTTATGCTTGATGGGGCATGATATCTGTTTTCTCTCTTTTTGATTAACATATCTTTGTCTTCATATTTAAATTAGGTATGTTTTAGAGAATATATGTGTACGTCTTGTTTTATAGCCCACTATTTTAATCTCTGTACTTTATCATGTTCAATTTATTTACATTTAGTATAATTATTAATACAGTGCCGTCTAATGCTATCATCTTATTATTCATTTTCTCTTTGTCCTATCTGATTATGGCCCATGAATTTATTTTGGCTCATGTTTTTTGCTTCTTTTATGTAAGACTTTCTTCACAATTTTTTAAAGTTTATATATAGGCTATTAATAAATTATCTATGATATAGATTAGAAATACTTTTCAAATTTTTCATTTGCAATGGACTTTATGTTTGTTATTTTTGCTGTACAAAAACTTCTTATTTTTACTATAGTAAATTTTATCAGTTATTTACCCTTTTATCTGAGCTTTTTGTTTTAGAAATATCACCCTTCATTCAAGTTAAAGAAAAATTGAGTTAAAGAATTGTCACACATTTTCTTCTAAGGAACTCTTGTATAGTTCCAGATAAGCGCATTAACAGCCATCTTATTTTTGTTTGTTTGTTGTTGGGTTTTTGTTTGTTTTGTTTTGAGACAATGTCTTACTGTGCACCCCAGGCTGGCCTACAACTCGATATGTAGACCAGGCTAGCTGGCCTCAGACTTGTATGAGTCCTCTGGCCTCGGCTTCCCAAGTGCTGGGATGATAAGCGTGCACCACCAGGGCTAAGAGCTTCCTTCTTTTTAAACAATTGCCTATTATCTTGATGGAAGGTACTAGGCGGGAAGAGAGAGAATACAGAGGTCTCTGCAACCATTTGCTTTTGCTTCTCAGCCCCCTGCAACATGAATATCAGTGTAAGCTTCCTCTGAAGTAAAGGCTTTGATCTGGTGCTCAGTGCTTCCCTGCTAGATAATATCCTTGCAAATAACACGATTCGTAGAAGGAAGAAGAGGACAAAAATCACTCCTGCATTCCACTGCTGGGAGCCAAGACCATAAGTAATTTTTTGTAAGATACCCTGATAAAAAGGTGCAGGGTGTGGTGAAAATAGCAAATGTTGAGCCACTGGGCCTTGTGACCTTTGAATAGAAATTACCATCTGAAAGCGGTTGTCAGGGTTACAGGAGGAGCTGAAGACTTCTAAAGAATCACCTGGCTCCTGTGACTTTCTTGCCCCTCCCCTCCCCCTCCATGTGTATTTAAGCTACAGCACAACATTAAAGACTTGGGAGCTTGATCAGACAGCCTGTCTTGCTCTCATCCTTCGTGTCTCTTGTCTCTCTCTCTCTCTCTCTCTCTCTCTCTCTCATTCATTCGCCCCTTACTCTAGGTCCCTGTTGAACAGCCCTGCGGGCCGGGGCATTCCACCAGTTTGGATGGTAAAGACTGTGAGACTGCACCACTCCCAGAAATTGAATGGGACTTGGCTTAGGGGATTCAGCTCCCCTGTAGAGATCCACAGCTGCCTGGACTCCTAACCTTTTGAAGTGTGCCCCGCTGAGCCCAGTCCTTTGATGGCACTGGGAATCCATTAACCTATTCCAGCACAGACCTCAGATGTGAAATGCTCTTTCTTTTCCCTCCAACCCCTATGGAGGTACAAACTTTACTGTAAAAATCACACTTGACCTTAGCTCTGTGAGTAGTTGCAGGGCAATAGCTCTTTTCTATTGCCCGCCTTCACCTCTCAAAGGTGTACTATCCTTAATAAGCTATGTCTATATTTCCTTTTGGGCTGGGATTTAGCTCAGTTGGTAGGGTGCCGCTCTGCAGTCTCTGAGGTCCAGAGTTCAATTCCCAGAACCACAAAAACAGGAGAAGGACGTGGCAATCCACTCCCACAGCAATCCCGAAACAGTCAGCCATTGAGGGTCTCTATGAGTCAGACATGACTCGATGGCACCTAACAACAACAACAATATTCCCTTTTGGGGCTAGGACTTAGCTCAGTTGGTAGAGCGCCACTCTGTAGTCTCTGAAGTCCTGGGTTAAATCCCCAGCATCACAAAAATGGGGAAAGGATGTGGCAATCCACTCCCAAGGCAATCCCAAAACAATCAGCCACTGAAAACCCCTATGAGGGTTGCCATGAGTCGGACACCACTCGACTGCGTCTAACAACAACAACAACATATTCCCTATTATAATTTCTGTGTCTGCTACAAAATCCTTTATATGCTGAAGGCAAATGAACTGAAGGATCTGCTACCACTGGAGCGGCTCTGCCCTTTTTGCTGCAGCAGACAAGGAGACGCTGCTACTGGGACCCTGGTCCTGTGTTCCCAGGTCCCCTCTCAGACCCCCTCCCTGTGGCTCACAGTCAGTCTCAGGCATTAATGCACTTCAGTTGATTCACCCCATCAATATTTCATAGGTTGTTTCTAGCTTTTTGCTACTACAGAAACCATTACAATAAATTACTTATTAAATACGACATTTTATATATCTACAAGTATACTGAGAGGACCAATTTCTAAATTTGAAATGGTTGATTTAAGTGGTAAAAGAAAATGTACTATTTTTTAAGGAAATGTATGAAAGTATCCCCTACCCCACAATTTTCCAAACAAAAATTGTTGTTGTTGTTAGTTGCCATTGAGTCATATCCAACTCATAGTGACCCTCATAAGGTTTTCACTGGCTGGTTGTTTGGGGATTGTTCTGGGAGTGGACTATCATAAAATATAACTAAAATAGGTAACCAAAAAAAATTTTTTTTTTTTTTTTTTTTTTTTTTTTTTTTTTACTTTTTGAGAGAGGGTCTTGCTAAGTTACACAGACTGCCTTTGGTCTCAAACTTGCGATCCTTCTGCCTCCGCCTCCCAAGCTGCTGGGATCACAGGCATGCACCATATAACCATATTTTTAATCTTAGGGCTTCTACTACTAAAAAAATGGAATCATAGCTTTGATTTGCATTTATCCTATTTTGAATAAATACAAACAGATTTTTCTTTGTGTTAATTTGTATTTTCTTTTTCTAGGAACTGTAACTTTATATCTTTGTATATTTTTATTATGTTTTTGACTTTATGTTTTAGTCTTTTTTAGAACTTACAAAATACAAAAAAAAAAAAGAACTTACAAAATACCTCAATTAGCCTTTGTCTCTGGTCTGAACTGCAAATTTTTCTTTTGTCTTCCTTCATATGTCATTCGAATTTGCTCATTATAGCGTTTCTATTTAGAAACAAATTCACTAATCAATAATCCACCACAGAAAAAAAGTTCATCTAATATTTAAAGGAGAAATAGCAGTAATATGATTAGAAAATCATCACTTTGTAACTCTAATGAAGAAATACATCTAGCCAACCAATATGAATGGACATTAAACCAATAAAAAGTCGATGGGGAACTTTATAAGGATGACTCAAGCTGATGACATTTGAACCCAATAACCAATGTTAATATCATTATGGTAGAGTACCGCTCTTTACTTTCTGAGGCTCTCAGTTCCATCCCTCAAACCATAAACAACTGGAAAAGGATGTGGCAATCCACACTCAAAGCAATCCCAAAACACTCAGCCACTGAAAACCCTATCAGAGTAACGCAGACATTATGTGTCTTCTGTTTTAATACAAAAGGAAATGGACAGTACAATATTACAAATATTTCTGACTGAAAAATGAAATATAATCAAGTCTGTAGCTACAATTAAGCTTGTAGAAACTATAAAGGAAAGAATAAATAAAAAGAGACCATAAAGACACAATGAGTCGTGCCAGGCAAAGTGGCCCATGCCTGTAATCCCAGCGACTCAGGAGGCCGAGACAGGAGGATCACAAATTCGAGACCAGAGGCAGTCTGCATAATTTAGCCAGACCCTGTCTCAAAAAGTTAAAAAATGGGCTGAAGGTGCAGCTCAATGGTACAGCACTTGCAAAGCATGCAAGCTTGAGGCCATGGGTTCAACCCCTAGTACCGCAAAAAAAAAAAAAAAAAAAAAAGACAGAATTAGTCAAATCCAGATTGGAGAGAATTCTCCAGGAATACGTTACAAGATATCTTTAGTACATAAATGTTACAATTAAAAAAAAATGTGGAAGACCCCAGCCATGACAGAGCCATAGTTATCAGGCTTATTGTTCCACCATAAATAAACAAATGAGAAAAAGAAAAAAAAAGAAAGGAAGGAAGGAAGGGAGGAAGGGAGGAAGGGAAGGAAGGGAAGGAAGGAAGGGTTGGCTTTCGGATTTTGCAAAAACATCCAGAGGTGAATCCTTAAAAGAAAGAAAGAGAGCTGTGAACTCGACATTCACCAAGTCTCGTTGCCTGGTGAGACTCGCCATGCTGCAGGACAAGGAAGCGGAGCCCAAATGCAGAGCAGAGGTCTCGCTGGTGGAGGGAGCATATGGGACGCTGTGGCTTTTTAACATAGCTCAACTTCATGAGCCAAGCCCTGACAAGACACTCTCAGAACAGGACAAAAATAGAGTCCCAGAAGTTATGCCCTGGCTGGCAATATTTGGTGGAATACTAGTTGTCTGTGCAGAGCACGCAGAACAAGACCCTGGGAAAGAGACGCTGGGAGCAGGGGCCGAGGGCGCAGGTGTGAGCTGAGCAGAGGATTCCAGACAGCACGGCTCCCCAAGGAAGTTGGAGCAGTCAGATCACACACGGTGGCTCCCTTTGCATTTCTGTTTCCCCTGGTCCTCACGGTGCGTTATGCAAGAAAGTGGTCTTACTTTTCCAAATGGCTATGCTGTGTCCCCAAGCTCCTTACCAAAAGCCCCTTGTTTGAAACAGGTTCTCACTGTGTAACCCAGGCTATTCTGGAACTTGCTGTGTAGACCAGGCTGGGCTGGAACTTGCATGGATAGATCTTCCTGTCTCAGCTTGTGGAGGGCTGGAATTCCAGGCATGCGCCACCACGCCCACTCTGACCTAGTGATTTGAGATATGAACTTTAGGATTCACCAGTTTTCCCTCCATACTTGGACTTTATACTCCTGATCTGAGGTCTGTTTCATTCATTTATGTGCTTAGTTGTATGTCACTATTATTTTCTGTTTTAATTATACAGCTTTGGTGGTATGGTTTAATATGTGGTAATGTTACCACCGGGCTGGGATTTAGCTCAGTTGGACTGCTCTTCAGTCTCTGAGGTCTTGAGTTCGATTCCCAGCACCACAAAAATAAGAGAAGGACGTGGCAGTCCACTCCCAAGGCAATCTCAAAACAGTCAGCCATTGAGAACCTTATGAGGGTTCACTGTGAGTCATATATGACTTGATGGCACCTAACAACAACAATATTACCACCATCTCTTTTCAGGTTCATTATTTTCCTGGGTTCTCTCTCTCTCTCTCTCTCTCTCTCTCTCTCTCTCTCTCTCTCTCTCTCTCTCTCTCTCTCTTTCCCCCCTCCCCATACATATATATTTTATTCTTTTTTCTTTTTTGTCAGCACTTGGGGGTTGAACCCAGGACTTCGTACATACTTTGCAAGTGCTCTACCATGAGCTGCATCCCCAAGCCCCTTTTCTATTTTTTATCTCGAGATAGGGTGTTGCTAAGTTGCGCAGGCTGCCTCTGGCCTCAAACTTAAAATCCTCCTGCCTCCGCCTCCTGAGTTGTTTGGATCACAGGTGTGCACCATCGCATCCAGTCATTGTTTATTTTTCATATAAGCTTTAATACCAACTTGGCTGGAGCTAGAAAAACAACCCATGAAAACATTATCATTACTTCAATTGTGTTTGCATTAACTTAATATACTAAATTATAGAGAACTTACATATTGATAATATTGAGGTGTCTAAATGCCTCTCCATTGACTCAAGACCACTATTATATTTTTCAGGACCATTTTAGAGTTTATTTTACATAAGCTTTGTACATTTCTTGCTAAATTTATTCCCATGTATATTTTATTGCTATTGTAAATGCTGTTTTCTCTGGTCTTATATCATCTGATTGTAATTTGCATGTGTGAAAGCTAGTTCTTTTCAAATAATAATTGTCTTCAACATTCTTTATGCAGTGCTGGAGATCAAACTCAGGTCCTGAGCATGTTGGGCAAGTTCTCTACCACTGGTCTACATCCCCAGTTTTTCAATATTCTTTTTGTTTTTGTTTCATTTTTGTTGTTGTTGTTGTTCGGGGGGGTTGAACACATGCATGTCAGGCAAGTGTGCTACCACTGAGCTGCACTCCCAGCACATTTTTTGTTTTTCATTTTGGGACAAGGTCTTGCTAAATTGCACAGGTTGCCTCTGGCCTCCAACCCACAACCCTCCTGCCCCAGCCTCCCAAGTCGCCTAGATTACAGGCATGCCTCACGACACCTGGACAATAGTCTTAAAATATGTTTTAAATTACTTTTCTGAAGATGTCAACAGTTGACCCTCCCCCATCAGTATTATAGGGACATTTATTATTTTACTGGATTCTTTCATTTTTAAAAAACAGATTAATTTGAACTCTTTAACAAATTGATAAAATGATGTATTTATATTGAAAGGTACATTTTTATTTTTTGAATACTTACAAACCTTCTGTAAATTATTTCTGATTTCTTTTTTCCACCTTTCTACTGCAGCCTCTTGTCATTTTAAAGAAATCTAAGCTCATGAACCAAATGCCGCAGGCTTCCCATTATGATGATCAGCATGGTTACCATCAGAATGCACCCTGAGCCTTTTCATCCTGTCAGGCAATGAGGACATTTGTATGTTTAGTCCATAAGACACGTTCCTGCCACTCTCCACTATAATTTGTTTCAGACTGACTAATTTAATGAGAAGTCTTATCAAATATAAATATCACCATGAGCCAAAGCTCACTTAATTATTCTCATTTTATTCTGGATTCTGGAGAGTAATTGTTACTGCCAAATAAATACCTGTCATAAATCAAGGATTATCTGCTGTAGAAATATTCATTATTTTTATTGCCCTACATCACATCCCAGAGAATTTGTAGGGATAATTAATCACCACAGATGTTTGCAACAAGATATTTCTACTTCTATTAATTCTTTCCTTTTGAATGGATATATAAGGCACAGTCCACAACCATACCACCCTGGCGTCCATCCTGTCTGATCTGGGAAGCTAAGCAGGGCTGGGCTTGGTTAGTCCTTGGATGGAAGACCACCGGAGAATACCAGGTGCTGTAGGCTTGGGGGAAGGATTGGCAGCCCACTTCCAAAACAATCAGCCATTGAAAACCTGTGAATAGCAGAGAAGCACTGACACAGTGCCAGGCACAGCACAGTGTCAGGGAGTGTTTTGTTTTGTTGTACACTGGGTCGCTATGAGTTGAACCCGACATGACAGCACCTAACAACAACATATAAAGCACAAAATTCTGGAAACTACCCTTTCTCCCAAGCATCCTTTCGCTTTGGGTTATAATTTTGACTTTTTCAGTCTTTCCAGGCTGACTTGTATATTTTTACCTTTCTCAGAGATAAGATGATGGGAATTTATTTCCTCTCTCATACTGGCTCTGGGCTGAGGTTTAGCACAGTTGGTAGAGTGCTGCTCCGCACTCTCTGGGGACCCCGGTTTGATCCCCAGCACCACAAAAACAAAAGGACATCAAAATCCACTTCCAAAGCAATCCCAAAACAATCAGCCACTGAAAATCTGTGAGGGACACTATGAGTTGGACGCGACTCAATGGGCACCTAACAAGAACAACATCCTGGCAATAGGTTTTGGGAAGACCTATTCCTACCCTGCCTGCAGCCGTAGCCCTATGGCATCTGATCCTGTCAGATCTTGGAAGCTAAGCAGGGTCAGGCCTGGTTAGCCCTTGGATGGGAGACTGCCAGGGAACACTAGGTGCTGTAGGCTTGGGAGAAGGACCCGGCAACCCACTCCCAAAAAGCAATCAGCCATTGAAAATCCTATGAACAGCAGAGAAGCACTGACAATAGTGTTTTGCCTGTTGTACATAGGGTCGCTATGAGTCAGATACCAACTCGACGGCACATAACAACTCCTACTCCTGATGCATATTGACATGTTTTTGATATGTCCCCAAAAGAAGTCCAAGGACTTGACTTTCCTTCCCTTGTCTGTTAGTTATGTGGAAACCTTCGTAGATGTTTGAACAGATTCAGGTGGTTGTTCACAATTCATCAGTCACTTCTGCCTCATGCCAGAGCCACCTCTCCCTCAATGACACAGGGATAAGCCCTCAGCTGGGACTAAGCATAGAAATACACCTCCATGCACCTGTCTTGCATAGAATACTCTTTCTCCATCTTTTTCCATTAGCACTCCACCCAAGGATCCCTTTTAGATTTTTTTCTAATTATCTTACCCCCAGTGATATTTTTATACCACCAAATGTGTGGATATCTGTCCATGCACTGTATGTTCGTGCTTTATACATAAAAGGTAAGATTTTTGAATCTCTTCCCACCCCCTTAGAACCAATTTTTTTGATTCCTTGAAGGTGAAATAATTCCTATAGAGAATGTTTTGTAGTAGCGCATGCCTGTAATCCCAGTGGCTCCGGAGGCAGAGGTGGGAGGATTACAAGTTCAAGACCAGAGGTAGTCTTTGTAATTTAGTGAGACCCTGTCTCTAAAAAAGTAAAAATTGGGCTGGGGGGTGCAGCTCAGTGGTCCAGCACTTGCAGAGGATGCAGGCGCGAGGCCCTGGGTTCAACATCCAGTATTGCCAAAAAAAAAAAAATGTTTTGTTTAGAGGGCTTATGACTCAGCCATATCAAATAAAACCTTTGAGAAAAGTTTGTAAGGATTTCTTCAATGATGAAATGAGTTATCCACACTATCCTTGTGTCAAAGAAATATTTCTGCTCCATAGTTGCTGTTACCATTGTAAGTAGATCCCCCTGTGAACTTAGCATGATGTTGGACGAGTCCCATGTAAAATGTATGAAACAGTTGCCTGTGGACCACTGTATGATATAACTTTTTTGAAGGTCTCTATAGCATTAGCTTGCTTTCTGTAAGTGAATAGCCAGTTGTGTTTATGCCATTAAATTCTTTCACACCATCCCCCATTGGTTTGGATGCTTTATTTCTTATAATCAATTATAATTTATGGCATATTGTGAATATCTGAGAATGTATTCCTTCCCCACATTTGACTAATAATAGATCCTTCAACTGTGCCTCAACCCAGATAAGCAAGTAATAGTAGCTTGTCATGCTACTTCCTCATCTATTCCAGAGAAGAGCATAAGCATCCAAGATGTGCTGACAAATGTCCTTCCTATTTCAAAATACAATAGGAGAAAATAAGGTTCTATGTAGTGAGAAGCAGATATAGCTGACAATGTTTGACTCCCTGAGGATCAACTGTGTTGTCTATGATCTTTTTATATAGCCAATAAACACCTGTGTAAATTGTATATACATTTATCTATTTCAAAGTTCTTTTTTCTTCCAATTTTTAAAATTTTGATGATTTTCTGAAAAGTTGCAAGAAGAATATAAAATATAATTTTCACTCTGATCCCCCTAAATGTTCACATTTTACTACTCCCCTCTCCTCTCTCTCTCTCTCTCTCTCTCTCTCTCTCTCTCTCTCTTTCTTCTTCCCTCCTTGCCTCCCTCTCTCCTTTGTGCTTCCCTGCTGAAGCACAATGAGGTTTAGCTCTCAGGAAGCAATGGTCTTGCTGGGCTGCTGAAGTATCTGGAATTTGGGTCAGGCCATTTAAGAAATGGAATCTGTAGTATGTGGGGAGGAGAGGCGTGGCCTAAGTATGTTTGGGATTTGTGCTGTTTTTACTCACCACACTTTGGACACCAAATGCATGGGAGAGTTTTCTCACACCAGCCAATTATCCAACTCTTCAGGCACCAAGTGAGTGTCCCACAGTTCATTTCTGACACTATCGACCAGGAGATAACACCAAACTCCACAGTGATAGGAATATCTTACAAGACAAGGGTTTAGAGGCACAAGAGGAAGAACTCTGACCTGCAGAGGAACAAGTTCCTTTAGGGCAAGTGAGGAGGAGGGCGGGGATGGAAGCAGAGGCTTGGGAAGGAAGGGAGACTGTAGCAGGAAGCAAGGCCCCATCAGACAGAAAGAATCACCTGAATACCAATATTTATTAGAGGAAGGGGTTTTACTGCTGGCGGAGCAGTCGTGGACTCAAGACACTAAAAATGGCTGTGCTCCCTGATTTATTCTTTCCTGTCCCTTATATAGGACTTGCACACTAGTAGACAAAGGAGGTCCTTGTGTTTCTCTTTGATTGGTTGCTTTAAACAATCTACAGGTGTTACAGAGCAATCCAAACAGAAAGCAGAAAGTTCTTGAGGACAAAATCTTTAAAGAAACAACTTCTAGATAAACACCAGGGCCTGTGTCAGTGCAGAGGGGTTTACTGCAATGCATCTGAGTTTGGAAGGGAGCTTTTGGCATTCCTGAGATAAGGGAGTACAGTCCTGTTCTTGGATCAGGAGGTTGAAGAATATAAACTCCTGAGTCTTGGAGGCTTCCTTCCTCAAGGTGAGTCCTGGAGCAACAAAGCCAAAGGGAGGGTGGGGTTCAATGAGACTGGAAGGCCTTTGTCTTACTGATGGAAAAGTTTCCTTGCAGACAGGGGAGGAGGGAGTAAGTTTGGAACATTGGGAGATTTGCCCTTCCAGGTTAGGTCACCAAGTGACTTCCCTTATCTCAGGACCTTAGAGCACTGCCAAGGGAGGGGCCCTTAATCCTCTCACACAGGTTTAGGGGTTCCATCTCACCAGACTGATCTCCCCTCAGATGCCTATCACAATTATTGAGTCCTCGGGGACCAACACTCCTGTCCAACTTGGCTACAAAGTCAGGGGCTTCCCAAAATCCAGACCCCTTCTAGGATACTTTGCTGGAACAGCTCACAGAACTCAGGGTCACACTTTACTTAATGTTTACTGCTTTATCACAAAGGATACAACTCAGGAGTAGTGCCGTGGGAGACATGCGAAGGGCAAGGTACAGGGGCAGGGGTGCCAAGCTTCCATGTTTCTCAAAGTGTGCCACCCCCTCAGCAAGGCCAGGTGTTTGTTCACCAGCCTGAAAGCTCTCTGACTCTCAGCATTCAAGAGTTTTTAGAGAGCTCAGTGTCCAGCCCCTCCACCCCATCTGTTTCCTGGGAGTTGCTGGGTAAGGTTGAAAGTCCCAATCCTCTGGTCAGTTGGTCTTTCTAGTGACTAGCTCCACTCTGAGGCTATTTAAGGGCCCCACCCTGAGTCACCTCATTAGCATAGACTCGGGTGTGATGGAAAGGTCTTATGATGAATAACAAAAGGTACTGCTGTCATTCAAGATATTCCCAGAATTTCAGGAGTTCACTGCCAAGAACTGTGGATAAAGACCTACACACACACACCCACACACACACACGTACGTACATATACATATAATAACCCCCACATGTCTGTCTGCTTGTCGTGCTGTGGGGGCTGCGTGTTGTTGTGATGCTGAAAACTATGACACTGGTATTTCAGATGGCAGCAGGGCTACCCGTGGTGGACAGGTTTCAGTTGAGCTTCCAGATTAAGACAGACTAGGGAGTAGGACCCAGCAGCCCACTCCCGAAACAGCCATTGAAAACCCTCTGAACAGCAGAGCAGGACTGTCAAATATAATGCTGGAAAATGAGTCTCCCAGGCTGTAAGCCACTCAGGAAATGAATGGGGAAGATTTGCCTCCTCAAAGTAGAGTCGACCTTAATGAGGGGAATGGAGTAAATCCCCTGGGACCTCTTTTTGCTGGTGTGGCACAACTCAAAATGAAAAGAAACACAGTGTCTACAACAATGGACTCAAACAGAAAGATCATGTGCATGGCATAGTGTCAGGTAGTGTTTCATTCTGTTGTACAGAGGGTTGCTATGAGTCAAACCCATCTTGACAGCACCTAACAATAAATATATAGTAACACAGAATATTCCAGGGAATCATGACTAAGAGAAAGTCTAATGACTCAGACCAAGATGCCACAAGGCTAGCAGAAGTTGTTTGCTGTGTGGTAGAGCGATTCATCATGGCACCAGATGAAATGCACTGCTGAGAGGTGTCAGCACTCTGGCTAGTCTGAGAAGAGCAACCTTAATGAACACCACCATGGTTGGGGACATTTGAAAAAAGACTGTGTCTTCACGAAGCGCCATACCCTAGGATTAAGTTCAACACCATAGTAAATACAGCCTGTCACAGAATGAACGAACCCTGAGGCAGGATATGAAGACAGGAAAATGAAGGCCACCTGGGACGGGAAAAGAGCCCTCCCTCCGGGGATCTGGTTTCAATCTCACCAGCTGAGAGTCAAGAATTTCAACACAACTGCCAAGAAATCTCCTGTGAGGACTCCCTGCACAGATACATTGCTTCCAGAATATTTCAAATGGAGTGTGTTAAAATAGCAATAAATCATACTTAGGATGGAACTGTATGCAACCATTGAGTTTAACCTTACTTCCTCCTCTGTAATCTTGTGCTTCTCCAAGAACCACAAAAATGAGATGATGAGCCATGTTTGTGTGAGAGCAGGCCTAAGGTCACTTTTAAATCACTGGCTCCTTGAAAAACAGCCCTCAACAAAAGCTGATAAAGGCAGCTGTGTCACAAGATGGTTGTGCCTGCCGAAGGGCTGGATTAAAAAGGTGGTATCACAAGATAACCTTGTAAAAGGGCAAATTCGGGGAATTTCTGTAAAGGGCTGAGCTCTGGAAAATGGAAATTTACCTTATACTCCCCCACCCCTTAAACTACCCTATAAAACCCAAACTGACCAGACCTGAGCTGCTGTTCCCTCTAAGTTCACTCCAGGACTCAAGGCAGCCGGCTGATCAGTCTATTAAAGCTTCCCTCTGCTCCTGATCCATTTGTTTGTGTCTTGGAGTATTTTTTCTGGGGTCAAGCCACTGGGTACAACATGTGCAGTCAACATGTGCCTAGACCATTTCTTTTTTTTTTTTTTTTTTTCAGTACTGGGGGTTGGACCCAGGGCCTCGCACTCACATGCTCTGCAAGTGCTGGACCACTGAGATGTACCCCCAGCCCATTTTTTACTTTTTGAGACAGGGTCTTGCTATATTACGCAGACTGCTGCCTCTGGTCTCAAACTTGTGATCCTCCTGCCTCCGCCTCCCGAAGCCGCTGGGATTACAGGAGAGCACCCAGCATGCCTAGACCACTCCTGTGACCAAGTACAGTAGGAATTCCTTTGGCAATTTCAGTGTATGCATTTTGTTGTTGTTGTTAGGTGCCGTCGAGTCGGTATCCGACTCATAGTGACCCTGTATACAACAGGGGAAACACTATTGTCAGTGCTTCTCTGCTGTTCATAGGGTTTTCAATGGCAGATTGATTTTTGGGAGGGGGTTGCCAGGTCCTTCTCCCAAGCCTACAGCTTTTGGTGTTCCTTGGCAGTCTCCCATCCAAGTACTAACCAGGCCCGACCCTGCTTAGCTTCCAAGATCTGACGGGATGCCACAGGGCTACGGCTACAGGCGTATGCATTTTAATGGCACACTTATCTGCAAACCTATCCAACACACTTCTGGATCACCTTATAATCTCATTTGACTAAAGAGAACTGTCTTAGATAGAGGCAGAAAACCAAAACATGGCTACTGAATCTTATAAATCCTCTAAACAACGGAACTTCTTTCCACTTGTTTTTGACCTGTGTTTCTATCTTATTGACACTTCTGTCTAGCCTTAAACCTAAACAGTGTACCTGGGAAAGCTTCCTTACAGTTTCATTTACAAAATGGAAAATTCTTTAAGATAGAAAGAAGTAAATGACTTCATTGTTTTTTGTGGTTTGCTTAATCTTTGAACTTAACTGCAAATTACATCCTCTGAGCAATGTAACTTCAAAGGCCACAAAATTATATATATACATACAACAACAACAGCATATATATACAACATACAACATATATACAGCACATATATAACATATATACACAACATATATACAACATATATACATACAACATATATGTATATATGCAACATGTATATGTATATGTGTATATATACACACATACACACACACAACAACAACATATATATATATGGCTATTGTTTAATGGCTATTTTTTAGATATTTAAATGTGATTCCCTCTCTGGAGAAGACTGTGTCTGTGTTTTGGATGTGTACTATTATTCTTTTCCTCAGCATCTCTTTCTCTCCCCAAATATCCATGCATAAATCAAAACCAAATACTGTCTCTTATCTCTAATTAGTAAACTCATTAACTTCCTTTCACTCTGACTTGTCCTGAAGTTCTTTTCTGTGATGGAGCCAAGGACACGGCCCCACCTGAGTGGAGGTCGCTGAGTCGGGGGACTCCTTAGGCTATAGGCAGCCATGCTTGGCCACATCCCCAATGTCACTGACACCCTGACATAGCAACTCAACTGCCTGCCTGGACAGAACCTAACATCCTGAAAATGAAGAAAGCGTCATTCAGAAACTCTGTAATATATCATCCACAGTTACTAGAAGTGGGTATCTGGATAATGTGATCCAAAAGTCATGAAAAAGAGTAGCAATAAAAACTACTTGAGATGACCCAGATAAGTGGGGCATGGTGGTGCACGCCTGTAATCCCAGCACTCAGGAGGCTGAGGCGGGAGGATTGACATGAGTTCAAGGCCATCTTGGGCAACATAGAGAGTCCCAAACCAGTCTGAGCTACATAGCAAGATCCTGCCTCAAACACACAAACAAGACCCAAATATTGGAATTAGCAATGACATTGAAAGAGCCACTTTAAGTTTAAGAAAGTAGATGTCATAAGAAGTGAATGGGTGGGGAATGTCAGTGAGTAAAAATTACAGTAAGTAAGATTTACAGGAGGCCATTGTCTTGGACTAAGCTTCTGCACTGAGAAAGGAGATCTACAGTAACAGCCAGATTTCCCAAATAGACCGGTTTCCATGGCATAATAATCCCTCCATTTAAACTTGATTCAAAACCTGCCCTGATGTAAACTGAAGCTACCCAATTATGTTTTTCATTGTTCTGGGTTGGTCCCCACTTTACAAGGAAAATCACTGTGAAATTGACCAACTTGCTCTTTGTTCTCCATGGGGTTTTCACCCCTTCTCTGTTTACAAAACCAACCTCTTCTGCTCAGCCATTGGAACAGCTACTCTATTTTATGGAATGAAATGTTGCCCAACTGTAGAACCAAAAATAAAGTCAATTAAGATCTTTAAAGCCAGGCACAGTGGCACATGCCTATAATCCCAGCATTTGGAAGGTGGAAACAGGAGGATCGACACAAGTTCAAGGCCGGCCTGCGCTAGATAAAGAGCTCCAGGCTGAAATGTAAGGTCAAAGAGAGACCAAACTGGGTTACCATAGCAAGTTCAAGACCAGCCTGGGCCACATAGGGAAATCTTGTCTCAAAAAAAAAAAAAAAAAAAAAAAAAAAATCAAAACAGAACAAAACTTAACTTTGTCGTAATTTTGATCTTTAACAAATAGAAACTTTGCTTTTTAAGGAAATCCTTGATCTTTAAAGTTGAGTCTGTGGAATGAAAAAAAAATCACTGAATGGCTTGATAGCATATTGGAGACTATGGGGGGAAAAAGTTCATGAACCTAAAGATAAATCAATAGAAATTATCAAACTAAAATTTTGATAAAGAAATAGATTGGACAAATCTGAGCAGAGCCCCTGGGTTCTGTAGGAAGGTATGCAGTCAGGAAGCCAGTGTGTAATTAGACACGGAGAGGAGGAAGGGTTCCTGGGGAAACACCAGTCTGGGAATCTGGCACAAACCTCGGGTTTTTTTCTTTTTGGCATATAGAAGAATTTATACCAGACACAGAATGGTGCAGAACAAAGGCAAGGTTTATTACTGAAAGACAGCACACCTTTAAGGAATAATTACTGGGGGAAACTGAGGCACCTGGAGATGTTTAGATAAGGAACTTGGAAAAACCTCAGTTCTGTGGGTGGATTGATCTAAGGATATTCTCCATGGAAAGGAAAAGCCAGAGAGCAGGAGAAATTTTAAATGGGTTTTTAGAAGGAAATGTGCCTTGGGTAGGCAGAAAAGATGGCGGGTGGGCCTGAGAAAATGGGCGGCTCCCATGTGGCTGCCTGAAAGAAGGAGAGAAGAAGAAAGTGAAAAGAGAAGAGCAAAGAGAAGAAAGACAGAGGGTGTGTGTTCCCTCTCCTTTTGTTTAAACTAGGGTATGCACAGTGTGCCATTAACCCTGAGTACCTACTGTGACGCAGCCTTGAGATCAGGAACTCAAGACCCACCTGGAAAAGGCCCTCAGTTAGTTATCTTTTGTGGTTTGTGGTATATGGGGCCTAGGGTCTTTGTTTTGTAAAATGGCTCCATGGACTTGTTTAGCATATTGCAAAAGGATGGGCCAATCCTTGTCTTGGAATCGTCTGCCTTTGTTTATACTCAGGCAGCTATACACCTTGGATTAGGGTGGGGGGCTCCTTTACAACAATGTCCTTCCAATGTCCTTAGAGATTTGTCCTACATGTGGCTTTATTAATTATGGCTGAATGCAGGTGTCACTTTTAATCCCCTTTTCCTCCATTTAGGCTATTACTGTATCTATCTAGCTACCTAACATTAGAACTAATCTTTGAAAATATAATGGCTAAAGATTTGCAAAATATGGTAGAAAAATAGCACTTTATGAACTCAAGAAGTTCAGTAAACTCCCCCCTAAAAAAAGTAGACATGAAGAAAACTATATCTGGGCATAACATAGAAAAACAACTGAAAGTTAAAAAAAAAAAAAAAAAAAAAAGAATCTTAAGTGCTGCCAGAAAAAATGAAAGTACAAGTTATACCATGCAGAATTACAAATTACAGCAGGCTTCTCATCAGAAAGGGTCGCTATGAGTCGGATACCGACTCGACAGCACCTAACAATAACATCTCATCAGAAGCATTTCAGACCCTAAAGAAATGTCTTCAAGTGCTGCAGGGGACTGGGCAGGTGGAATTATAAACCCAGAATTGTATATTAAGGAAATTGTGAATCTAAAGTGAGGAAAAACTAAAAATGTCTCAATAAACAGGAACTAAAATATTTCATCACTCGCAGATCTTCACTAAAAAAAACTGATAGAAATATTTTTGAGGTTGAATATAAGTCATACAACATAGCAACTTGGATACAAAGGAATGAAGAAAGCATTAGAAATTAGAAATTGTTTTTTTTTTTTTTTTTTGCGGTACTGCGGGTTGAACTCAGGGCCTCCCGCTTGCCTGCTCTGCAAGTGCTGGACCACTGAGCTGCACCCTCAGCCCATTTTCTTACTTTTTTTGAGACAGGGTCTCGCTAAATTACGCAGACTGCCTCTGGTCTCGAATTTGCGATCCTCCTGCCTCCACCTCCCCAGCAACTGGGATTACAGGCATGCGCCACCGCGCCCGGCTCAAACTGGTTGTTTTTAACTACATTTTTCTTAACTTTTTTTTTTTTTTTTTTTTTTTTTGTGGTACTGGGGATTGAACCCAGGGCCTTGCGCTTGCATGCTCTGCAAGTGCTGGACCACTGAGCTGCACCCTCAGCCCATTTTTTTACTTTTTTGAGACAGGGTCTCGCTAAATTACGCAGACTGCCTCTGGTCTCAAACTTGCGATCCTCTTGCCTCCGCCTCCCGAGCCGCTGGGATTACAGGCGTCTGCCACCACGCCCGGCCTTTCTTAACTTTTTTGAAAGATAATATACTTTAAGGCACAATGATAGAATTATATGATGTTTCATTAAATACATAGCTATGAAATATGTCACAACCATAACAAAAGAACGGTAGATTAGCGGAATTTTATTGTTGAAAAGTTCTTAACATGAAGTAGTACAATATTGGGGCTGGGGTTTAGTTCAGTTGGTAGAGCCCTGCGTTGCAGTCTCTGAGGTCCCGAGCTCGATTCCCAGCACTACAAAAATGGGAGAAGGGCCTGGCAATCCACTCCCAAGGCAATCCCAAAACAGCCAGCCATTGAAAACCCTCTGAGGGTCGCTATGAGTCAGATACCGACTTGACGGCACCTAACAACAATAACAAGAACCACTAAAACTACACCATTTGCTCTCCTGGCTCTCAGGCCTTCAAGCTCAGACTGGAACCACACCATTATCTCTTACAGGTCTCCAATTTGCCAACTGACCCCTCAGACTTGGTTTTCTCTATAACTGCATGAGCCAATTCCAAGCAAATAAATAGATGAGTAAGTAATAAGTAAATAAGTAGCAAGTAAGTAAATACATATATACTTTTATGGTTTGAATGCTCATCCTATCCAAAACTCATATGGAAATGTAATTACCATGGTAACAGCATTAAGATATGGGAACCCTAAAGGAGTGATTAAGCCATGGAGTCTCCAGCTTTATGGATGGGATTGGTGCTATTATAAAGGGACAAGCCCAGCTCCCTTGCTCTCTCCTCGCCCTTCCATGAAGTGATGACTTCCACCACATTGTGGCATAGCAAGAAGGCCCTCACAAGATGCCAGCACCTTGATCTTTGACTTCTCAGTCTCCGCAACTGCAAGAAATAAATGTCTGTTCATTGTAAATAACCCAGCCTGTGTTATTCTACTGTGGTAACACAAAATGGATTTAGATGTATGCACACACATGCACGTGCAAGTGATATTGGTTCTGGTTTTCTGGAGACCCCTGAAAGCCTAAGCCTAGTTGCTTGGTCAACACCAGTGTAGTTGGTACTGTGAAGGTATTTTTTAGATGTGACAAACATTTCACTTCGAGATTTTAAGTAGTGCTGGGAGCCAAGACCATAAGTAACTTTTTACAAGATACCTGATGAAAAGGTGCAGGGTGTGGTGAAAATAGAAGATGTTGAGCCACTGGGCCTTGCGACCTTTGAATAGAAATTACCATCTGAAAGCGGTTGTCAGGGTTACAGGAGGAGCTGAGGACTTCTGAAGAATCCCCTGGCTCCTGTGACTTTCTTGCCCCTCCCCTCCCCCTCCATGTGTATTTAAGCTACAGCACAACATTAAAGACTTGGGCTTGATCAGACAGCCTGTCTTGCTCTCATCCTTTGTGTCTCTTGTCTCTCTCTCTCTCTCTCTCTCTCTCATTCATTCGCCCCTTACTCTAGGTCCCTGTTGAACAGCCCCGCGGGCCGGGGCAAAGTAGGTTACTTTTCATAACCAGGATGGGCCTCATTCAATCAGTTGAAAGTCTTAAAAGAAAAGACTGAGGTCATTCAAGAAATAAGGCCTTCTGCCTCCAGACTCATGATTGCAACCTGTACGTACACACCCTAATGGTTCTATTTCTTTCAAGAACACTAATGTAGACCTTGGTACCGAAAATAGTTCTACAGAACAGAGTCTTAGGGATGAATTTTCCGAATTCATTCTGTATTTTCTGGAATTGGCTCTGTAATCTGATTAGATTTAAAGGCATGAATTACTCTATTTCCAGTAGGGAAGAGTATGATGTCATGAACATTTTTATCAAACTGATGCATATAATGAGATTTGTGCATTGCTCCTAATTGTGCAGACAAAGTAAGAAAAGAAAAAGATGAGTTCGGGGATTCAAATTCCCAGCTCCAGGGCCACATAAATGAGCTGAAAGGTTTTGTCTGCCCGAAAGAAGCTCTTATATCCTATAGTCACAGCTAATATTTTTGAAAAGCAAACCCGGAGTCTTCTCTGGCAACTGACTGAGTTACACCACAAATTAAATTCCCAACCTCCCAGGGTATATTTTATTAAAGTGAACACACTGGTGGGGAAGAAATGTGATTCTGAAGATTGGAATGGGTCGACACAAAGAATGAGTGCAGGATCACAGAAACCCAAAATTCTGATGAGTCTATTTGCCAGGAGGTGGCTCCCCCTGAAGAGATTAACCTTACTTAGCATAAAGAAACTGTAATGGGCTCAGCACTTGGGAAATAGAGGCAGGGCGATCATGAGCTTGAGGCCAGGCTGCACTACATAGTGAGACCCTGTCAGCATACCAAAGGAAAGAAAAAGAGAAAGAGAACCCACGATGTCTTCCCCTTTCATTGTGGTTGCCTTGAATGACAACGCTGATTCTCTTCAGGGCCCAGCCCTATCACCCCTATTTGCCTCTACACCCACTAGACTCAAGTCCCAGCACATCTGCACAGCGAGGTACAAAGTGTGACCCATGAGGTGACTATACTCTACAGGAAATACATGAGTTTGCCAATTTATACAGAAAGAAATCCAGGAAATGTGTGGGAAGGGGTATTTATTTATTTTTACAGTACTTGGGGAGTTGAACCCAGGGCCTCATGCATGGTAGACCCCTAAGTCATACCCCAATCGCCCCACCCTTTATTTTTTTATTGTTTTGAGACAGGGTCTCAATAAGTTGTGCTGGTTGCCTCCAGCCTGGAACTCATGAATTGCTGGGATTACAGGTGCACAACCACAGCACCCAACTGGAAATGGATATTAAAGTAATGATAATCACAATATCAGTTAGGTTGAAAGGACTCAAACAGTTGGATTGATTGGCTGAATCGAAGACCAGAAGATGGTCCATACTAAGTGAAGACTAGAGCTCCCTATGGGCTGGGATTTAGCTCTGTGGGTAGAGCGCTGCGCTGCAGTCTCTGAGGCCCTGAGTTCAATTCCCAGCACCACAAAAAATGGGAGAAGGGCTTGGCAATCCACTCCTAAGGCAATCCCGAAGCACTCAGCCATTGAAAACACTATGAGGGTCACTATGAGTCGGATACCGACTCGACAGCACCTAACAACAACAACAACAAGAGCTCCCTATAGAGGAAGGATCCAGAGACTTAGGCAGATTGGAATGTTAGGGTTGATCTATCGTTTTAGACCTGCCTGCTCACGTTTGTAGATTCCAGAGCGCACACATTTCATGACAACTCTGAGAAATGACTTTGTGAAGGGAGCCCCAATGTCCTTTTAGAGCTCTACAGCTGGTTTCTCTATAGGTCAGAAATTACAGAGGGAAATGCTGCCACTGAATTGGGAAACATATGCAATGGGAACACTTGAAATGCAGGGTGGTATGGGATTAATGATGCCATTTAGTCACCAAAGGCAAGGGGTGCCTGGTTACCATCATGGACAATAGAGTCAAAGCACCAATCTGAAGGTCTGACTTGCAGACACCTGTGACATTGCTGGTTGGTCATTGTGTTCCATAAAGAAAATAGAGGGGCAATCTATAAAAATTCACTTTCAAGTGAACAAAAATCTCACTTGAATAGAAAAGAAGTCATGGCCTCTCAATCAATCCCTAAACTTGAGACAATTTATAGACACATGTTGTTGTTAGGCGCCATTGAGGCAGCCCTGACTCATAGCAACCCTCATAGGGTTGTTTTTCTGGATTGCTTCAGGAGTGGATTGCCACATCCTTCTTCCATTTTCACAGTGCTGGAGATTGAACCATGGTCCTCAGAGAGTGCGGAGCAGCACTCTACCAAGTGAGCTAAACCCAGCCCGCATAACCCTTAGAATAAAGAGAAGTCTGGGCCTCCTTGAGGAAGGATCCTGCTGCATTACCAAAACTTCATATTGTTAATCTCAGTTTTTTCCAAAGGGACCTATACTCTTTCACCAGAGTGACAATCACTCTGTGTCTTACTCAGTAACTGACAGAATCTCCATGTTGGTTCCCTGACCTATGAAGTAGAAAAGGCCAAATGGAAGCCACTAAAACTGCCTCTACCTGGAAAAATCATAAACCAAAAGCAGTACGGACAGTTTTCCTGGAGAAATGTTGGGAGTTAGGATCACCATTAAGGACATGAATGATGTAGAGATGATGATTCCCACTGTATCCCAGTCAACCCACCTCCTTGGCCTTTGCAGAACACAGATGGATTTTATTTTATTTTATTTCATTTCATTTTATTTATCTTGGTACTGGGAGGCTGAACCCAGGGCCTCATGCACGCTTCACAGGTGTTCTTCCACCGAGCTGCACTCCCAGCCCCTTTCTTTATTCTTTATTTTGAGACAGAGTCTTGCTAAACTATGCAGGCTGCCTCTGCCCTTGAACCTGTGATCCTCCAGCCTCCACACCCCAAGTCACTGGGATTACAGGCCTGTGACACCGTACCCAGCCCAGATGGATATTTTGAGATGGCAGTAGTTATCTTGAGTTTAACCAGGTAGTGACTCTGCAGCTGCTGTGTACCAGATGCGCTTTCCTTGCTTGAGCAAATCCACACATGTCCTGGTGCCTGCTCCACAGTGACTGCCCTGGTAAGTGTTTGCTGGTTTGTTCCCCATCCCTGTCAGTAAGGACCACCAGAAGCAATTTCTCTTCGGTTGACAAGGCCAACAATAGACCTTCCACCTTCCCTGTCCTACCTCGCACGTCAGTGAACTCCCAGCCCTGTGGCAGATGGTGACCTTGATCCCCATGCTCTGCCATAAGACATCACATTGACCCATCACATCAGTGACATTGTGCCGATTACACCTATGAGCAAGAATTAGCAGCTACTCTGCACTTACTGGCCAGACATTTGCACGTCAGAGGATGAAAAATAAATAAATAAAATAAATAAATAAATAAATAAAATCCAGGAGGCTCGGGCTCGGGGTGTAGCTCAGTTGTGGAGTACTTGCTTAGCACGTACAAGCCTCTGGGTTCAATCTCCAGCACTGGGGAGAAAACCTCAACTGCATTCTACCTCAATTAAACGTTCAGGGGTTCAGTGGTTGATCTCTCTCTTCTAATGTAAAGGATAAGTTACTGCATATGGCCTCGGCTACATCCAAAAACCAGGCACAATACCTTCTGGACATCATTAGATTCTGCATCTTCTTCGTTTGTAGGTGCTGCTCCAGGACATTTACCACATGTTGCACAAAGTGGCTAATTTTGAGTGTGGCACAAAACAAGAAAAGGCTGTGCAAAGGCTCAGGCTGCTGTGCAGGCTGCTCTGTCACTTGGTCCCTATGATCCAGCAGACTCAGTGGAGGTGAAATGCCAAGGAGCAGGCAGGGACGCTGTCTGCAGCCTCAGCCGTGCCCCTATGGTGGGCTGCGGAGCAGGTCCCCCGGGGTATTGGGGTAAAGTCATGCCATCCTCTGCAGATAATGATTCCCCTTTCGAGAAATACCTCGTGGTTTGCTATTGGGCCTGGATAGAAAGTTAATGCTTGACCAAGAGCCACGTGGCTACCTTGCAACCTGAGCTGCCCCTGGTGAACTGGGCCTGTCTGACTCACCAAGCCATAAAATTAGGTTTGCATAGCAGCGCTCCACTATCAAATGGAAGGGATACAAGTGAGGCCCTGAAGGCACGAGGGAGTTACAGAAGGAAGTGGCCCAAATGCCTGTGGCTTCCATTCTGGCTATATTACTTTCACGTGGCCCTCAACTATGGTCTCGTGGGAAGTTCCCCATAATTAGCTGAATGAGAAAGAGAAAACGTGGGCCTTAGTTCCAGAGAGTTGCGCACAATACACAGGCAGCACCTGCAGGTGCCCAACTGCAGCCCTACCGCCCCTTTGGGGAACATCCTGGAAGGTCAATGGGGACAGGAAGTCCTCCCAGTCAGCAGGGCTGAGGGTGAACTGCTTACTCATTTCCCTCAGAAGGAAAAATGGAGACGAAGGCGGTCACACGCCAGTTCATGGCTGAGGCTGGTTGGGGAGACTTGGAAGGACCACACTGGTGAAACGGGTGATAGGATGTGACTCCATTGAACCAGATCTTAAAACTGTGTGTGCCACCTGGTTCCTCAGGCCTCTGAATCAATGGGCACAGATGGGAGCAATAGGCAACAGCTGGTTGAGGCAAGAGACCCTGACGACCAAAGGGACATTGGACTGCGGCTCTTCAACGGCGATAAAGAAGAGAATGCCTGGAGTCCAGGAGACCCCATAGGGCATATCTTAGTACTGCCTCGCCCTGAGATTAAAGTCAGTGAAAACTACAACTCAGATTAGGTGGGACTACTAATGGCAGGTGGTAATCCACTCCCCAGGCAATCCCAAAACAGTCAGCCATTGAAAACCCTATGAGGGTCCAACAGGGCTCAAGGGTACCTAACAACAACAACAACTAACGGCCCAGACCCTTCAGGAATGAAAGTTTGAGTCATCCTATCTCATAAAGACCCCCAAGCAGGGCTTGCTGGGGGCCAAAGAAATATGAAATGGATAATGAGGATTGTAGTTATAAATACCAGCTACATCCGTGAGACCAGTTACAGAAACAAAGACTGACTGTATTTTTTCGTCATTTGTTATGTTTGTGTGTGTGTGTGTGTGTGTGTACATTTGTGTTCTCTCCCCCTCACCTTTTATCACACACCATAAAATGGATTAAATTCACATGATGGTATTTAAATTACAGGACTTCAAAGGGAAGAGTGACATCACACAAGGACTTTGCATCCTCTTCTGGAAAGAGTTTTGCACATGATCAGTTGTAGGCAGGAAGTTGTGTCATATAAGGCAGAAATATGGCCTTGTTATTTCCTTCACTCAGAGATTATGGTTTAAGGAATTGTGCCTGGGTTGACAAGGATGGATACTAATGGTTAATTTTACATGTCAGCTTTGTTAGGCTATGGTGCCCTGTGGTTTTGGTGAAACATCAGTCTAGATGTTGCTGTGATGGTATCTTTCAGATGTGATTAACATTTAAATCAGTAGGGTTTGATAAAGCAGATAACCCCTCATAATGACTGTGGACCTCATTCAATCCAGACTGCCTTTGAAATCAAGACTGCAGCATTCACTTCTGATTGACATTTCCAGCCTGCCAACCTGCCCAACAAATGTCAGACATGCCAGATACAATCATACCAGCCAGTTCCTTAAGATAGATCTCTCTAACGCCCTCACTAAAACCACACCCCTTCATTGGTATAACAAGTAGGCAAAAATATCTACACGGAAATCACATCCTTAAAAATATTCTCACGGCAGATGTGGTGGCACACACCTGTAATCCAAGCACTCAGGAGGGGGAGGCAGGAGGATCACCAGTTAAAGGCCAGCCTGGGCTACATAGCCAGAGCTTGTCTCAAAAAACAAAACAAAACAACAACAAAAGACACACACACACACACACACACACACACACACGCACACACACACACACCAAGGGTGCCAAAAATGTACACATTTTAAAAGATGTTATCTATGTGTTACTTTTCAAAGTTGAATTACAGTAGCAATGTGAGGTAAGACGTTTTCTCAAAAGATGGCATTAATCAAAGGAATGCTTGGGCTAGGGATGAACTCAGTGGTAGAGCACCTGCGTAGCACGCACAAGGCCCTGCGATCAATCCTCAACACCACACACAGACACACAAAAGGAAATCAGATGAGCCGGGCGTGGTGGCGCATGCCTATAATCCTAACTGCTCGGGAGGCGGAGGCAGGAGGATCTCAAGTTTGAGACGAGAGGCAGTCTACGTAACTTAGTGAGACCCTGTCTCAAAAAGTAAAAAATGGGCTGGGAGTGCAGCTCAGTGGTCCAGCACTTGCAGAGCATGCAAGTGTAAGGCCCTGGGTCCAACCCTCAGTACCACACACAAAAAAAAAAAAAAAAAAAAAAAGGAAATCAGATGAATGCTAGCGCCACCATGCAAGAGAACAGACAATGAAAATGGCAGAAGACAGTTGTCATTCAAGGAGGACAAGGCCATTGTGAAGTGATATTGGAAATCCGAGAACACCGTGGAAGTACAATGACAAGGGAGGCATGGGTATGCGACACACCTAATAATTTCACGCATTCATGGTGAGTGTAAAACGCATGGTACCATGTGCAATGTGCACAGGGGAAGTCCTGCTGCTTCTGCTGTGGGGACCACTGTGAGTGCCTCTTGTAACTGCAGAATTCAAATATGTATCTTTTGTTATTGGTATATATTATTATATATTATTATATTTTAATACACCTTTTTCCCTTCTTAAAATGTGTATTCATTTTTGATACCCTCTGTGCGTGTGTGTGTATATGTGTGTGTGTGTGTATACGCATATGTAGGATAAAGAATTCAAAAAATTAAGCCAGCCACGGTGGCAGCCACCTGTAACCCCAGTGACTCAGGAGGTGGAGGCAGAAGGATTGTAGGTTCAAGGCGAGAGGCAGTAATTTAGTCAGACCCTGTCTCAAAATAAAAGTAAAAAATGGACTAGGGCTGTAGCTCAATGGTAGAGTGCTTGCAAAACATGCATGCGGCCCTGGGTTCAACTCCTAGTACTGCCAAAAAAAAAAAAAAGAATTTAAAAAATTAAACCCCAAAAAAACAAATTATCTAATCACTAAATGAGCAAATGAATTGAACAGATACTTTTCAAATGAAGAAGTACAACCAATAAATACATGACAAAAATGTTCAACATCTTTACCCAGCAGGGAAATGTAAACCAAAACTACACTGAATTCTCTCTCACCCCACAATGGCTATCAGCAAGAAAACAAAAGACAACCAATGTTGACAAGGCTGAGGGTGGAGGGAAAAAACTTTGTACACTGTTGATGGGAATGTAAAGTAGTTTCCTCAAAAAATTAAAAATAGAACAATAGAGACACTTGCATTTCCATCTTTATCACAGCATTATTCACAAAGCCAAGTTATGTAACCAGCATAGGTGCCTGTCAATGGATGTATGGATAAAGAAAGTGTGACACACACAAACACACACACAGGCACATGCACACACACGTGCACACACACACACAGAGAAGTATTATTCATCCATAAAGAAGAACAAAGTCATTTGCAGAAAAGTGCACAGAATAGTGATCAAGTTCTGTCTCAGATAATTAAGTAGTATATTGGGAGAGCTACAGATGACAACTTTATATCTGCAAGCCTTAATCCTGACGACCACTCTGATCACCTCTCCAAAGTCCATTTCCATTTGGGGAAGGCATTATGGGAGGCCCATCTACCTATCAACCTCTTGTTTTGCCTATAGGACCATAGAAAAACCAAATGCCTCTTCTGAAGGACCCTTCAGTATCCTAGGAAAATAACTTCCTAAAGGAAGTGGTATTTTGAGGTAAGTCGCATACTTATAAACCTGAAGAGATCTGCTGCACTGTTCCAAAGAAGGAGGTTACTAGATAGAAGCAGAAGTTGAACTATCCATTCATGAAATAGACAAACTAAAACTTCTGAGTCGGCCTGCAGAGGTAGCAAATCTTCGTGTGTACTTCCATAGACCTACTATATGTCCCTACTGTAAAGAGTCTCGGAAAAATGCTGGAGTATTGAGAATAATTTTAACAGCTGAAAGAGACTGTAAAATGGAAATGCACAGAAAACCATTTCAGGACGAGAGGGCTCTCTGGGTCCTGTAGGGTGGATTCCTATGAGCCCCATTCAGGCTCTATTTGGTGAGAAACACCTTCCCATTCGCCACTGAAGACTCACAGCTCAACATCTCCCTCCCAGTCAGTCAGTCCCCAGGCATCCGGGTCCAAAAGGTGTCCTAGAGAAAAAACTGCCCTTCGCTGCTTATAGGTCCACCCACCCAACTCCAACTTCCTGCCCCAGAATTTTCTGCTGCCCTGGGAGGACCCTGGGCACTCACTTTATGGATGACAGCCCTAACAACAACATAGTAAACTATCCAAAAACAAGCTTTACCACTTTAATTCATGCATTTCTCAAACAGCTCCTCCTGCACTACCCTGTCTCTACCCTCGATTAGCCCCACGTACATCTGTCTTACACTCAGCCCCCAGGTCCTCTCCACTTGCTTGCCTTGACCTTCAGTTTGCAGCATCTTTGGCACTACAGGGTTGAAAACATGGCCTTTGGAGCAGGAAAGGCTGGGATTGAAGTCACAGATGTGGCCTTAGCTATGAGCCATGGGTCTGTTGTACATCACCTGAGGATGATAACAGCTTCAATAGTTGTTGAGAAATTAAACAAGATGGCAAACAGCAAGTACCCAGAATCAGCCCTTGTTGTTGTTAGGTGCCCGTCAAGTCAGTATCCAACTCATAGAGACCCTGCACACAACAGGCGGAACACTATTGTCAGTGCTTCTCTGCTGTTCATAGGGTTTTCAGTGGCGGATTGATTTTGGGGAGTGGGATGCCGGGTCTGCCAGCAAAGCCTACAGCAGCTGGTGTTCCCAGGCGGTCTCCCATCCAAGTACTAACCAGGCCTGACCCTGCTAAGCTTCCAAGATCTGACGGGATCGGATGCCACAGGGCTACGGGTGCAGGCGGAATCAGCCCTGGCCTGTAATAAATGTTCATTAAGAAGACAGCTGCATCACTAGAATGATGCATCTACGAGGCAAGGAGCACCAAGAATTGCTAGAAAACACTAGAAGCTGGAAGGAGTAAGGAAGAATTCTCCACTAGAGCTGCCAGAAAGAGCATGGGTCTGCCAACATACTGCCCTCAGCCCTCCAGCCTATGCACCTGTAAGTCGACATATTTCTGCCGCTTTTGTTTGTTTTGCTCTGTGTCAGTACCGACAGGTTGAATCCAGAGTCTCATGCACGCTAGGCAAGTGCCTTACCACTGAGTCCATCCCCAGCCACATTTGGATTTAATTAAATTTCATTTTATTTTACTCCTGGGTAGTTGGACCCCAGGCCTTGCACATGCTAGGCAAGCACTCCACCCTGAGCCACACACTCCCAGACCCTTTTTTATCTTTTATTTTGAGACAGGGTCTCACTAAGTCTTGCAGGCTGCCTCTGGCCTTGAACTAGCAATCCCCTTGCCTCCTGAATCTCAGGGATTATAAACATGTGTCATGGCGCCCAGATTTTCTGCTCTTCTAAGCCATGCAATTTTTAGTTATTTTCTTATGGCATCCCTAGAAAATAAATACAGACCTGTAGACATAAATACTATTAACAATGCTGAATTTCCCCAAATCCCTATGCCAATTTGTGAGAAGAGGAAAATTCCCAAGGTCACATCATTTAAGCATTCTTCGTAAATTTGATAGGATTGAAAGTAAAAGTGAAGGAGACACATATGGACTTAGGAGTAAAATTAAAACCCAATTGTTATGTTGTAGGAACTTTAAAATAGTTGAAAATTCTATTAAAGCAAAAAACAAAATCCAAGACTTCAATACTGTCTCTGACATACATTGAGTCATTCTTTTCTTGTATTTATGAGATCACTACAAGGAGATATAGAAATATTTTTAAATGAACACCATAGAATTCTATGTTTTGCTCAAAAAAGGACAGGTTGTTGTTGTTGTTGTTGTTGTTGTTGTTTTGCAGTACTGGGGGTTGAACCCAAGGCCTTGCGCTTGCATGCTCTGCAAGTGCTGGACCATTGAGCTGCATCCCCAGCCCACTTTTTTACTTTTTTGAGAAAGGGTCTCGCTAAGTTACACAGACTGCCTCTGGTCTCGATTGTGATCCTCCTGCCTCTGCCTCCCACGCTGCTGGGATTACAGGCATGCGCCACCACGCCCAGCAAAAGAACAGATTTTAAAGAAAGGATTCTATGTCTCAGTCACCAAGATCACATTCAGGTTCAGCAACTCGCTGGCAGGACTCAAGCCCAACAGTTGCTATCCTCACAATTAATGTTTTTTACAGCGGAAGAATGCAAAGGTAAAAGGTACATGGAGGGAAGTCCAGAGGAAATGAAGGATGAGTGTCTCAGGAATTCTCTCCCCATGGCCTTGTACAGGACATCCTTAATTCCTCCAGCATTTCCTAAGTGTTGCCAACCAAGGTAGCTCATTAAAGATTTCGTGGCCAAGTTTGGGGCTGGTCACAAAGACACTCTCTGCCTATAGCTATAAAAATTCTAGTCTCCCAGTGGGGAACCAGGTGTGCAGCATAAAGTACACTGTGCTACCCTTATCAGATAGGGTTGGTGAGAATCACTGCAAAATCTAAGTTCTCAGGTGCTGGCTAAAGGCTAGCTTTGCAAGCAAGCATTTCTATGGGAGAGCATCTCAGGACTGCTATTGTATGAAAAGCAAGGCACATCCCCCCAGAGGCATCTGAAGGTCTCCAGCCTTTGTCCTAAACCCACAGCAGATTTGCACTGGGAAGCTGTAATTGATAACATCTGTTTGATAGCTTCTTAAAACACCCTGCAATACCAGAACCAAAAGACTGCTTATTTATGCATACCTCTAGCTTCCACCCTAAACTTTTTCTCTATTTAAACCTGAAGCTCATATTGTTGTTGTTGTTAGGTGCTGTCAAGTCGGCGACTCATAGCCACACTCTGTGCAACGGGGGAAACACTATTGTCAGTGTTTTTGCCAGGTTCTTCTCCCAAGCCTACAGCTTCTGGTGTTCCCAGGCGGTCTCCCATCCAGGTACTAACCAGGCCCGACCCTGCTTAGCTTCAGAGATCTGACGGGATCGGATGCCACAAGGCTATGGCTGCAGGCTAGGAAGCTCATGTAAGTTTCCCAAAAGTGTACTTGGGGATACCTGTTTCTCTTCCCAATGCGCACATTGATTAAATTTCCTTTCTTACTTTGTTGTTGTTAGGTGCAGTCGAGTCGGTGTCGGACTCATAGCGACCCTGCATACAATGAGCGAAACACTATTGTCAGTGCTTCTCTGTTGTTCATAGGGTTTTCAATGGTAGATCGATTTTTTGGGAGTGGGTTTCTGGGTCCTTCTCCCAAGCCTACAGCACCTGCTGTTCCCAGGTGGTCTCCCATCCAAGGGCTAACCAGGCCTGACCCTGCTTAGCTTCCAAGATCTGACGGGATCAGATGCCACAGGGCTACGGTTGCAGGCTATCGCCATTACTACTCTCTTTAAATGGCATATTAGGGACATGATGGCTGAGCCTAAATCCTAAAATCTGATAGTACTGAGGGAGGATTAAAAAGACAGGAAATTTAGGGGGGGGGATATGGGAAGGAAAGAGCGTTTCATTAGAATTCCAGCACAATCAGAGGAAGGCGGCTACGGGAACTACTTAATTTAAAAAAAAAAAAAAAAAAAAAAAAAAAAAAAAAAAAAAAAAAAAAAAAAAAAAAAAAAAAAAAAAAAAAAAAAAACACAGTTTCCTAAGAATGTCATCAAACCAGATTATGCACTCTAATTAAAGTCAACAAACCTAGGCAGGATAAAAGAGAAAAAAACTAGGGGGACATGAGAAGGGAGGAGAGAAGCCCCCCTAAAATCTGGTAACATCTGCTGACCACAAACCCACAGCTTTAACTCAAGGATTCTGCTCACCCCCCGCTGGGTTGAGGGTCAACAGTTCCTCACTAAATCACAAGATCAGTAAACATTGCTGGAAGAGACAACTCTCCTGTCCTGGGGGCTCTCAAACAACAGTTTTGGAAATACAAATAGGCAATGCTTACTTAGGCCCTGAATGTTTATGACCTTTGAGTTTAACATTACTAGCATCCCCTGCAAATCACAAAACCATCTTACGATTTAATTCATGCAAGGAAATTCCTTAGGATAAGAGGAATAGGTAAACTAGCTCATGTTGCCTTTTCCTGTAGCAAATATTTGCCTTTATTTAATTTTTAAACTTTGGTTAATCCTTATGACTAGTTAGAAAAGACACAAAATCATATGTATGTATGTGTTTGTGTGTGTGTATATGTATATATATACACCATATACCTGCAGCTGTACCATATGGTGTCCCATCCCATCAGATCTTGGAAGCTAAGCAGGGTCGGGCCTGGTTAGTAATTGGATGGGAGACCTCCTGGGAACAACAGGTGCTGTAGGCTTGGGAGAAGGAACCCACAACCCACTTCCCCTCAAAAAAAAAAAAAAATCAGCCATTGAAAACCCTATGAGTAGCAGAGAAGCACTGACAATACTGTTTCACCTGTTGTAGTTATTAGTCAGATACCGACTCAATGGCACCTATCAACATATATATATATATATATATATATATATATATATGCGCCTGCAGCTGTAGCCCTGTGGCATCCGATCCTGTCAGATCTCGGAAGCTAAGCAGGGTCGGGCCTGATTAGTACCTGGATGGGAGACCACCTGGGAACACCAAAAGCTGTAGGCTTGGGAGAAGGACCTGGCAACCCCCTCCCAAAAATCAATCTGCCATTGAAAACCCTATGAACAGCAGAGAAGCACTGACAATAGTGTTTCCCCTGTTGTACAGAGGGTCGCTATGAGTCGGATAGCGACTCGATGGCACCTAAGAACAACAACGTATATATATATGGCTGGGATTTAGCTCAGTTGGTAGAGCACTGCGCTGCAGTCTCTGAGGTCTTGAGTTCGATTCTCAGCACCGCAAAAATGGGAGAAGGATGTGGCAACCCACTCCCAAGG
>VMDO01022639.1:0-33094 GCA_007922755.1 Pedetes capensis | reverse complement strand
CCAGGCCCTCCTGATCATCACTGAGGTTCACTGTGCTCTGAGTCCATCCCTGGGCCATCTTGTCCCAGCCTGTGGCTTTGATCCGTGTCTCCATATTGGCCACACCCAAAGCCCTACTTCCAGCTTTGATTGATTGTTGCTGCTCCTGAGCCACATTTCCAAACGGGGAGCGGGCCATCTAGGTGTTTCCAAAGGGAAAGCCAAGCCCTGGCCCTCTCCTCAGACCCTTCCAAACTATGACATGATTGAGTACAGTCTTCCGGGGGAGCTGCCAAGTTTCTCCTCTAGCCAAGACCACACTCGTGCTTCCCGCCCTTGCATCGCCTGTCCCCCAAACAATATACCAGGAGTGTGGAAATTCACTCACCCCCAAATCCACCCACCTGTATTTATATAGTTCCCAATGCCAATGACAACAAGAGTACTCAAATTATTACAAAGGGGGAACACAGAATGCATTACCTATCAACAAGTGAGATTTAAGTTGGCATGGGTCTTTGACAATCATGAATAGATATTACAGGTCCAGGAAAAAGTTCTATTATATATAAATAAATAAATATATATAATATATTATATAATATTATATAATATTATATAATATTATAATATTATATAATATATATTATATAAAATATATTATATATAAATAATATATAATATATATAAATAAATATATATTTCTATATATATAAATAAACATATATATATATATATATATATATATATATATATATATATGTTGTTGTTTGTTGTTGTTAGGTGCCGTGGAGTCGGTATCCAACTCATAGCCACCCTCTGTACAACAGGGGAAACACTATTGTCAGTGCTTCTCTGCTGTTCATAGGGTTCTCAATGGCAGATTGATTTTTGGGACGGGGTTGCCAGGTCCTTCTCCCAAAAATATATATATATAAATGTATATATATAATATAATATATATGGTGTGTGTGTGTATATGTGTGTATATATATGTATATATGTAATATAATATATATGGTGTGCGTGTGTGTATATATATTTATATGTATATACATTATATATATAAATGTATATATAATATAATATATATGGTGTGTGTGTGTGTGTGTGTGTGTGTGTGTGTGTGTGTATATTATTACTGGAGGTTTAACCCAGGGCCTCACACATACTTTGCAGGTGCTCTACCACTACGCTGTACCCTCAGGCCCTCTTTTATTTTGTATCTCGAGACAGGGTCTCACTAAGTTATTCAGGCTGCCTCTGGTCTCAAACTTGTGATCCTTCTGCCTCCACCTCCCAAGTTGCTGGGATTACAGATGTGCACCACCATGCCAGGTAATGTCTTCCAAGTTTAATGGAGAAATCACTTCATACCCAGATATTTACACCTGCCCAAATGATCACTCATGTGGGAAGGAGCAATAGTAGTGGGGTTTTTTTGTTTTATTTTTATTTTTGTTTTTACTTTTCAAAGACTCAAAATCTTACCTACCAGGTTCTCTGGCTCAGAAAGGTTCTGGGAAACACATTCCAGCCAAAGAATTTGTTATTTTTAAAAGGGGAGGAGCTAATTATCAGGAGAGTAAACAACCAACTCAAGGTCCCATGGAAATGATGACAAACCCGTGGCATCTCTAAGTCCATGAGGAAATCAGATACCCTCCAACTATATATATGTGGGAAGATGGTTCAGAACAGGGTAAGACTGTTGGTTGGTTTTATTTATAAATTCAATAAAAGAGAAAACAAGAAAGAGGCAAGTGAAATGAAGCAACAGAAGGCCACTGTGATCAACCCGGATAAGAGAAAATCATATTAAAACTTACAAAAAAAAAAAAAAGGAGAGCCAAAAGGGGAAATGATGCACAGGGTTGGCAGGAAGGAAAACTATACCAAAATTTGTGGGATAAGAAACAGATAATTAAAGTGTATTTAAAAGAGCACTGGTACTCCCAAGCCTAATAAGCAATACTAGCAAAGTTGTAGAATACAAGGATAATCTACAAAAGTCAATGGCTTCCAAAATGTCAGCAATGAACAATTGGAATTTGAAATTAAAAACCCAATATCATTTTCCTTGCAACTGTTCTTAGGTGCTATTGAGTTGGGTCTGATTCATAACAACCCTATGGACAACAGAACGAAACACTCCCTGATTTTGTTTAAGGCCATTGTTGCAGACACTGTGTCAATCCATCTAATGGAGGGTTTTCCATTCAGTCATTGACCTGCCACTCTCCTAAATATGATGTCCTTCTCCAGGAATTGGTCCCTCCTGACATGTCTGAAATATGTCAGACACAGTCTAGCCATCCTTGCTTCCAAGGAGCACTCTGGTTGTGCTTCTTCTAGGGCAGATCTATTGGTTCTTTTGGCAGACCATAGTATATTCACTATTTGTTCCCAGCACCATAACTCAAAAGCATCAATTCTTTTCCCGTCTCCTTTATTCAATGTCCAACTTTTACAACTGCATGATGGGACAGAAAATACCATGGCATGAGTCAGGCACACCACTGGCTTCAATGTGACATCTTTGCTCTTCAACACTTTAAGGAGGTCTTTTGCAAAAGCTTTTCTCAATGCAATGCATATTTTGATTTCTTAACTGCTGCTTCTATGGGTGTTGATTGTAGAAACAAGTAAAGTGAAATCTTGGACAACCTCAATCTTTTCTCCATTTATTGTGAAGTTACATACTGACCCAGTTGTAAGGATTTTTGTTTCCTTGATATTGAGGCACAATCCATACTGAAGGATTTGTTCTTTGATCTTCATCAGTAAATGTTTCAAATCTTCTTCAGTTTCAGCAAGCACAGCTGTGGCATCTGCATAAGGCAAGTTAATGAGTCTTCCTCCAATTCTGATGCCATGTTCTTGTTCATCAAGTCCAGCTTCTTAGCTTATTTGCTCAACATAGAAATCAAAGAGGTACTGTGAAAGGATACAGCCCTGACACACACCTTTCTTGACTTTAAAGAGGCAGTGTTTCCTTGTTCTGTTCAAACACCTGTCTCCTGGTTCATGTACAGATTCTTGTAGAATTAACTGTTCTGAAATGTTCTGAAATTCCCAATCTTTTCAATGTTATCCATTTATTTGTTATGATCCACACAGTTAAATCCCTTTGCAGAGTCAATAAAACATAGATAGATATGTTTCTGGTATTCTCTACTCTTAGCTAATATCCAACTAACATCAGCAATGATGTCCCTGATCCATGCCCTCTTTTGAATCTGGCCTGATTTTCTGGCAGTTCCCTGTCCATCTACTACTGCAACCCCTTTTGAATGATCTTTATTATGTGTAATATTAATTATATCATTCAATAATTTCCACATTTGGTTGGATCTCCTTTCTTGGGAATAGGCACAAATATGGATCCTTCCAGTCAGTTGGCCAGGTAGATCTCTTCCAAATCTCTTGGCATAAACAATTGAGCACCTCCAGTGCTCCATCTGTTTGATGAAACATGTCTATTAGTATTCCATCAATTCTCGAGGCTTGTGTTTTGCTAATTCCTTTAAAGCAGCTTCCACTTCATCCTTCAGTACCATTGGTTCCTGATCATATGAAACCTCTTGAAATGGTTGGTCATCCACCGATTCTTTTTGATATAATGACTTTGTGTATTTCTTCCCTCTTCTTTTGATGTTCCCTGAGTGGTTTAACATTTTCCCTAGAGAATCCTTCATTATTGCCACTTGAAGCTTGAATTTTTCTTTAATTCCTTAAACTTGAGAAAAATATAGAGTGTTTTTCCCTTTTTGTTTTCTATCTCCAGCTCTTTGCACATGTCATTATAATATTTCCTTTTCTCTTCTTCAGCAGCCCTTTGAAACTTTCTGCTTAGTTCTTTAGCTTTGTCATGTCTTCCTTTTGCTTTAGGTGCTTGAAGTACAGGGGCAAGTTACAGAGTCTCTTTTGGTGTTTTCTTTTTTTCATTTCTTTTTAGTAATGTTTTGCTTTCCTCGTGAGTGATCTCTTTGATGTCATGCCACAATTCATCTGGTCTTCAATCATTAGTGTCTAAGGCATTAAGCATGTTCTTGAGATAGTATCTGAACACAGGTAGGATATATTCAAGGTCATACTTTGGCTCTCATATACTTGTTCTAATTTTCTTCCATTTCAGTTTGAAGTTGCCTATGAGCAGTTGATGATCTGATCCACAAAATGAGCACCTGGTCTTGTTCTGACTTTTGATATTGAGGCTTTCTATGGTCTCTTTCCATAAATGTAGTCCATTTAGTTCCTGTATGTTCCATCTGGTGAATTCCAGGTGTATAGTCACCATTTATATTGGTGAAAAAATGTACTTGCCATGAAAATGTCATTGGTTTGACAAAATTCTATCATGCAATCTCCATCATTGTTTCTGTCACAAAGATCATATTTTCTGACTTCTGAGTCTTCTGTGTTTCCAACTTTTGCATTCTAGTCACCTGTAATTATCAGTACATTCTGATTGTATGTTCGGTCTTTTTCAGATTGCAAAAGCTGGTAAACATCTCCCCTATCTTCATTTTTGGCCTTAGTGGTGGGTGCACAAATTTGAATAACAGTCATATTAACTTGTAGGCATATGGGTATTATTCTTGTAGGCATATGGATATTACTCTATCACTAGTAGCATTGTATCTTGAGATATCTTTTTGATGATGAATGTAACCTCATTTCTCTTTAGTCTCTCATTTCTGGCATAGTAGACCATATGATTATCTGATTCAAAATGGCCCATGCCCCTCCACTTTAGCTCATTGATGCCTAAAATATTGATGTTTATGTGCTCCATTTACCTTTTGATGATTTCTAATTTTCCTAAATTCATACTGCATATATTCCATGTTCTGGTTATTAATTGGTATTTACAGTTGTTCCTTGTCATTTAGAGTAGTGCCATATCACCAAATGGAGGTCCCTGGGGCTTTACTCCATTCCCATTATTAACGTCAATTCTACTTTGAGGAGGCAACTCTTCCCCAGGTGTCTTTTGAGTGTCTTCCAACCTTGGGGGCTCATTTCTGGTACTATATCTGACCATGTTTCTATGCTATTCATAGGATTATCAATAACTAATTGTTTCAAGAGTGAGTTGTTGTTGTTGTTGTTGTGTGCCATCTAGTTGGATCTGACTCATAGTGACCCAATGTAGAACAGAACGAAACACTCCCTGACATTTTGCCATGCCTGGCACTATGTCAGTACTTCTCTGCTATTCATACTGTTTTCAATGGCATATTGTTTCAGGATTGTCTCACAAGTGGGCTATCCATGTCCTTCTCAGTAGTCTATCTTAGTCTGGAATCTCAGCTAAAACCTGTCTATCAAGGGTGACCTTGCTGGTATCTGAGATACTGATGGCATAGCTTTTAGCATCACAGCAACATGCAAACCCCCACAGTACAGCAAACTGACAGATACATGGGAGTCATTTACCTTGTTGTTGTTGTTAGTATCTGACTCATAGCAACCCTACGTACAACAGGCGAAACGCTATTGTCAGTGCTTCTCTGCTGTACATAGGGTTTTCAATGGCAGATTGGTTTTTGGGAGTTGGCTTCCGAGTTCTTCTCCCAAGCCTATAGCATCTGGTGTTCCCAGGTGGTCTCCCATCCCAGTACTAACCAGACCTGACCCTGCTTAGCTTCCAAGATCTGACGGGATCAGATGCCAACCTAAAAATGAAATACTTAGGCACCAATCTAACAAAATATGTCCACAATCTAAGAGTAAATCTACAAAATCTGAGGAGAGAAATCAAAGAAGAACTGTTTAAATGGAATGATATTCCATATTCATAAATAAAAAGATATTTCCATGATGTCAGTTTTTCCCAAGTCGATTCAAAAAATACCAAATCAAAATCCCAGCAAATACCTTTGTGCATGTCAATAAACTGATTTTAAAATTTATATGGAGAGGGAAAAGATCCAGAATAGCAAGCACAGTACTGAAGGAGAAGAACAAAGTGGCAGGTCTGGGGTTTCCCAATTTCAAGTTGTACCATAAAGATAATCAAGACAATACAGTATTAGTGAAAGAACTGACTAATAGATCCATGGAATAGAATAGAGATTTTAGACGCATACCTACACAGGGATGATCAATTGATCTGATGACAAAAGAGGAAAGATTATACATTGGAGAAAAGACTGTCTTTTGAGAAATAGTGCTGGAACAATTTGACATCTACATTTAAAAAAAAAAGATGTCAACATATTGAGAAGACAATCCATTGATTGGGAGAAAATATTTGCAAAGTCATACCTAATAAAAGATGTTATCCAAAATACACAAAGGACTCTTAAAACTGAACAATAAGACAGTGAATGACCCCAGTAAAAGTGGGCAAAAGATCATGGATACTTCAACATAAAAGATACATAGGTGTGAAATGAGCATATGAAAAGATATTCTAGCCAGGCATCACGGAGCACACCTGTAATCCCAATTATTCAGGAGGCTGAGGCAGGGAGGTCACAAGTTGAGGTCAGAGGCAGCCTGCACAACTTAACAAGACCCTGTCCCAAAATACAAAGTAAAAAGGGGGCTAGAAGTGTGGCTCAGAGATAGAGAACTAGCACGGCAAGTTCTTCAACTCCCCAGTACTGCCAAAAATAAAAGAAGGAAAAGATGGTCCATGTCATATGTCGTGAGGGAAATCCAGATTGAACCAGCAATGACATATCATGGTGCATCTGTTAGAATACCCCAAATCCAGAACACTGACAACACCACATGCTGATGAGAAAGAAAGGTAGAGTAACAGGGAGTGTCTTTCACTGCTGGTAGGAATGCAAGATGGTAGTATCACCTTGGAAGACAGTTTAGCAGTTTCTTACAAAATTGTTGTTGTTGTTAGGTGCCGTCGAGTCGGTATCTGACTCATAGCGACCCTCTGTACAACAGGGAAAACACTATTGTCAGTGTTTGTCTGCTGTTCATAGGGTTTTCAATGGCAGATTGATTTTTGGGAGGGGGTTGCCAGGTCCTTCTCCCAAGCCTACAGCCTCTGGTGTTCCCAGGCGGTCTCCCATCCAGGTACTAACCAGGCCCGACCCTGCTTAGCTTCCGAGATCTGATGGGATCGGATGCCACAGGGCTACCACTGCAGGCTTCTTACAAAATTAAGGACTGGGATTTAGCTCAGTGGGTAGAGCGCTGCGCTGCAGTCTCTGAGGTCCCGAGTTCAATTCCCAGCCCGCAAAAATGGGAGAAGGACCTGGCAATCCACTCCCAAGGCAATCCCGAAACAGCCAGCCATTGAAAACCCTATGAGGGTCACTATGAGTCGGATACCGACTCGACGGCACCCAACAACAACAACAACAAAATTAAACATATGTTTGCTATTGTTGCTGTTGTTAGATCATCAAGTTGGATCTGACTCATAGTGACCCCATGTACAATAGAATGAAATACTACCCAACACTGTACCATGCACAGGATCTTTTTTATGTTTGAGTCCAGTGTTATAGCCACTATGTTTCTTCTCATTGTGAGTCATGTCTCATCAGCAAATGGAGATCCCAAGTGCTTCACTCCATTCCTGCAATAAAGGTCGACTCTACTTTGAGGAGGCAACTCTTTCTAAGTTGCTTCTTGAATGCCTTTTTGCCAGGAGGTCTAATTTTCCAGCACTGCATTTGACAGTGCTTCTCTGCTACTCACAGGGGTTTCAATGGACAATTGTTTCAGGAGTGGGCTGCCTGGTCCTTCTCCTGAATCTGTCTTAGTCCAGAAGCTCAGCTGAAACCTGTCCACCATAGGTGGCCCTGCTGGTGTCTGAGATACCAGTGGTATACCTTTCAGCATCACAGCAACATGCAAGCCCCACAGCACAAGAAGCTGACAGACACATGGGGAACTCTTACTAGAGGATCTAGCCATTATGGTCCTTGGTCAAATGGATTGAAAACTGTATCTATGCAAAAATTTGCACATGAACATTTATAGAAGGTTTATTCATAATTGCCAAAACTTGGAAGCAACCAAGACATTCTTGGGAAGGTGAATAGATTAGTAAACTGTGATACATGCAGACAACCAAGCAGTATTCAGAACTAGATGGAAATGAGCTATCCAAGCATGAAAGGCTATTAAGCAATCTTCATTGTATTATAATAAGAGAAAGAAGCCAATTTGGAAAGAATATACATTGTGTGATTCCTGCTCTATGGCATTTTGGAAAAGGCAAAGCTAAGGAGATAGCAGAGGGACTCGGTGGCTGTCAGAGGGTAAGAGGGAGGAGGGATGGCCAGGCAGAGCAAGAATGACAGGGCAGTGGAACTGTTCTGTGTGACAGCATCTCGAAAGCGGGACACAGGTCATCATACTTCTGTAAAAATCATTGGGCTTGACACCACCAAGAGTGAGCCCTCATGAAAACAGTGGACTTTGGGGGGAAGTGACATGTCACTGAGGTGACTGGTGTCACTTTGGCAGGCACCGATGATAGTGAGGGAGGCTGTGCATGTGTGGTGCAAAGGACAGAAGAGAACTCTTTGTCATCTTGTATCTGCTATGAACTTTAAAAATGCACTAAAAACCAAAGTCTACTTCTCAAAATTGACACTGGTAAAGAATAGATGACCTAACACAGTAAAGTGAAATCAACAAATAAAATGAACTAAACTTTTAAAGTGGGGCTGGGATTTAGCTCAGTTGGTAGAGCGCTATGCTGCAGTCTCTGAGGTCCTGAGTTCGATTCCCAGCACTGCAAAAATGGGAGAAGGGCCTGGCAATCCACTCCCAAGGCAATCCCAAAACAGTCAGCCATTGAAAACCCTATGAGGGTCGCTATGAGTCGGATACCGACTTGACGGCACCTAACAACAACAACAACAAACTTTTAAAATCTGATGGGAAATAATGTAAGTGACCTAAACTGTGTTTTATCATAGGGGCATATCAGTAAGCACTGTAAAAAATAAGGGTATAATAAGAATCTTATTTTAACAACTAAATAATACAAAGGGAAAATGATTTCCTTAGGGTATAGGGTTGAGGGTATGGATGAGATCTTGGCTTTTTATTGTAAACTCTTGTTTTCCTTAATTTGTATCAGGAAATATTAGGACTGATTTTATTGAAAACACCTTAAGGAGAAAAACTGTTATAAATATCTGCACCTATTAGTGAGCTGCCTATAAGGCTTTCTTACTCCCTTAAACACAGATCCATTTTATTTTTAGTCGGAGTTATCTGTGATCTATAATCAGATTTCCATTTTTTTAGAACCACGGCTTCTCTCTTCATTTTTTTTTCCACTTAAAGGCTGAGAATGGAGTGTATATATCATTTTTCTGGAAACTGTATGAATGGTTGAGTTTCAAAAATGTTGAAAAAATGCAGGAAAAAAAATCTCACCTGGCTCCTGGAAGGCATCCTCACCCCCACAGACCATACTCTTCACTTCTACTGAGAGTCAAACCAGCACCTCATGGGTCATTGCATTGATTGAACTTGCACTTTTTTAGAGTTTCTCTGAGCTTCTTAAGGGTGGTTGTTGTTGTTGTTGTTGTTGTTGTTGTTGTTGTTGTTAGGTGCCGTCGAGTCGGTATCCGACTCATAGCGACCTTCATAGGATTTTCAATGGCAACTATTTCGGGATTACCTTGGGAGTGGATTGCCAGGCCCTTCTCCCATTTTTGCGGTGCTGGGAATTAAACTCAGGACCTCAGAGACTGCAGCACAGCACTCTACCAACTGAGCTAATCCCAGCCCCTCTTAAGGGTTAGCCACTGCATATATGAAGATCATGATAGCAGCAATACCATCATCCCCTGGTCTTCATGGGGGTCTTCATTCCAGGGCCCCCTGCATATATCAAGATTTAAGGATACTCAGATCTTTCATATAAAATGATAGCACAGCACTTGCATGTAACATGTGCACATCCTCTCATATACTTTATATCATCCTGAAATTATTTATAATACCTGGTGCAATGCCAATGCTAGGTAAATCATTGCTATACTATATTGTTTAGGGAATAATGACAAGAAAAACACGTATCCGCCTGGGGCAGTAGTGCATGCCTGTAATCCCAGTGGCTCAGGAGACACAGGCAGGAGGATCTCAAGTTCGAGACCAGAGGCAGTCTGCATAATTTGGCGAGACCCTGTCTCAAAAAAGTAAATGAGAAATGGGCTGGGGGTGGAGCTCAGTGGTCCAGCACTTGCAGAGCATGCAAGGGCAAGGCCCTGGGTTCAATCTCCAGTACTGGGGGGGGGGGGAAATGCAGAAACATGTACCCATGTTCAGTGCAGGGCTGGGGTTTAGCTCAGCTGGTAGACTGCTGCTCTGCACTCTCTGAGGATCTGAGTGCAATCCCCAGAAACAAAAAAAAAGGAGAAGGACATGGCCATCCACTCTCGAAACAATCCTGAAAGAGTCAGATAATGATAATCCTATGAGGGTCGCTATGAGTCAGACCCGACTCCTCCGCACCTGACAACAACATGCAGTATAGATTTAATTTTTTTATCCAAGCTTGGAGGATGCAGAACTCATGGGTATGGAGAGCTGAGTGTATTACAAAATAATCATTCCCATTTATTGAATAACTCTGCAGGAAAGGCATTATTCTAAGGAGTTTTAAGCATCCTATAGTTGTTGTTGTTGTTAGGTGCCATCGAGTCGGTATCCGACTCATAGCAACCCTCATAGGGTTTTCAATGGCTGTTTTGGGATTGCCTTGGGAGTGGATTGTCAGGTCCTTCTCCCATTTTTGCGGTGCTGGGAATCGAACAGGGGACCTCACAGACTGCAGCGCAGCGCTCTACCAACTGAGCTAAATCCCAGCCTATAGTTGTAGCTGCTACTAAAACCAATACTGAATTTAAGTGTAGCTTCCAGGACCCACTCCTTGGGTTTCAGTCTGAGCTTAGCCACAAATTCGTTTTTATCTCTAGGTCCTACTTTTAACCTCTCTTATGATTCAGCTTCTTTAGGGGGATGGTGGGAAAAATAACTCTACCTACCTCCTAAGGTTTAGGTGAGAATTAAATGAGTCATAAATACACACAAGCCCTAAGAATAGCACTTGCCACTTAACACGCAATGCAGCGTAATGGCAAGATGATCCCAATTTTGTAGACAGGAGCTGAGTCACAGAGACAGCAGGTGCTGACTCCAGGATCTCAGCATGGCGACCTGACTCATTCTTAATTTTTCCACCCCTGGGTCTCAACCTAGGGGTTAAAGATCCTGTCTTGCATCTTAGATGGAAGACATAAGGCTTTGAAGTAAGATAAACTCACATTCTGAGCCCTGCCACACCCATTTTCCTTTAGCTCTGTGTCTCCGGTGAAGTTTTTAACCTCTCTGATTTTGGTTCTTTATGAGTGGGGGCATAAAACTGTCCCTGCTGGGCGGTTGAGAGGAGTGACCAAGTCCATGCGTGGAAAGTACTCGCAACCCCATGGAAAGGCAGTTGCCATGAAAGGACTTGACCACGCCTCATTCCTGATAAGCTGTGTCCAGGAGCAGGTCTGCCCTCCGGAACTTTCTACTGTGAAAAGAGGTGTCATAATAGTATATGTTCAGATTCAGCTGTCCTTGCTGGTTTTTTAAGCACCTACTACATCCTCGCATTGTGTTAGCCACGTCACACAGGTGGCTGAAATTACAAAGGTCATTGTTTCTTTTCTACAAGGACAGAGGCAAAAGTTTTGAGATATGGTGAAGGTAAGGTAAGATTTGATCAAGACCCTCTGGTTGGGTATTATCGTTTAGAAACAGGTTAACCGTTGACAACTCATTGGAAAGTAGGCTTTGCCTGGCTGGTGACTTACTGAACCCATTCCTCATCAGAAGATGAACGGGCGCCTCCAGAGAGCTGTCTGTGATGGCAAGCTTGACCAATCATGCCTGCCAACCCAGTGCCCAGGAAAGAGTCAATTTAGAGTTTTTCCATTAGGAAATCCCCCTCACAGTCCAACCTGTTGCATTGAGTGCCCTCAGCCTGGAGGTTTGGGAGGTCCTGTGGCTGATATTGGTAGCTCCACAGTGACCCGGAGTGTCTTTCTCCCACTCTCTTCCTGTCCTCCATCTGCCTCCCTCCTAGAGCCTCTTTGGAATCCTGGGGCCGCCTCCCGTGGATGCTGGGGGTAACCTAGACCAGAGCACACCTGTTGCCAATGAGAATGAAGAGAATAAGAGAATAATCCCTCTGCTCCTTACGGAAAGGCTTTCTGATGATAAGCAGCAATGGGCATCCAGTTCTTTTTCAGGAGAGAAAAAGAGTTAATGTTGGTTTTGCCTCAATACTCACAACCTGGTGGGGAAAGTACACATAAGAAACAGGGCTGGATGCAATGGCATACATCTGTAATCCCAGCGACTTGTGAGGTGGAGGTAGGAGGATCGCAAGTTCGAGACCAGAGGCAGTGTGTATAATTTAGCCAGACCCTGTCTCAAAAAGTGAAAAAAAAAAAAAAAAAAAAAAAAAGAAAGGGCTGGACATGCAGCTCAGTGGTCCAGCACTTGCAAAGCATGCAAGCGTGAGGCCCTGGGTTCAAACCCCAGTACCGCAAAACAAAACAAAACAAAACAAAACAAAACAAAGAAAAGGAAAGCAAAAAGAAACGGGCTCTCGTGTTGCTGGCTCGCCCTTTGCTGATTGTCCTCTTTTAGATGTGGGGAAGAAGAGGCGTCCACAAAGAGTCACATTTTGGGCCCCTGCGTATGCACATGATTGGTAGAGAGAAGAGAGAAATAATAAAATTTGCTTTTTGTGGGCAAAAAACAATTCTGATGTTCCTGCCTCTGCAGCTTCAATGTCAAAAGTGTCTCTCGCCTCTGCAGAACTCAGGGGCTGAGGAAAACATGTATTCTTTCCTGGCCCTTGTCTGTATGGGGCAGGCATAAATTAGAAAGCACACACACACACACACACACACACACACACACACACACACACACACACACGGCTTTTCTAACACCAAGCAGTTCAACTTATTCTGTAATCAGCATCAGTGAGATTCACCTTCCGGGAAATAAACATTCTCTCTTCAGCCACAAATCCATTTTATGTAAACATCGTTGACCACCCGCATGTAGAGACGCTTTGTTGGGAAAATTACTTTCCTTTTCTCCCCTCTTTGTGCTTTTGTAGCAGTGTGCGGTGGTAGGGGGTCACTAAGAGAGCCTATTGTTCTCTGGACTTATTCTACCGTAGGACAACGAAGTCAAGGATTGCTTAGCTGGAGACATGTTACAATTTCCATAAATACAATTATGTTCTGGTGGAAAATATTCTGCAATCACAGTCTGGTCACATACATAACTAAAATATTGAACATAGACAATAGAGATCATATAATTTCCTTAGAACAATCAATACTTACCAAAGTTTTCCGAGACTTCATGTGAAAGGCTGTTCACTTGTTTCTTCAATAACTTTTACCAAGTGCCTATTAGTGACAGTCATTGTGCTAGGCACCCAAGGTATAAAGGGGGCATCATTCCTACCTACATGGGGTTTTCTGTCTACAGAAGAGATTAAATTCAAACTCTTAGGTAACACATCTGATTGTACGTAGGATTTGGGAGAGTGGCAGGTCAGTGAAAAAAAGGAAAACCCTCCACCAGATGGATCGACAGTGTCTGCAACAATGGGCTTAACCACAAATAAGATCGTGTGCCTGGCACAGAATCGGGGAGTGTTTCGATCTTCTGTACACAAGGTCTCCATGAGTAGGACTCTATTTGAGGGCACCTAACAACAACAAGTATCAAACAGCCTGCAGCTGTTCCCCTGTGGTGTTTGATCCTGTCAGATATCGGAAGCTAAACAGGGTCGGGCCTGGTTAGTACCTGGATGGGAGACCACCTGGGAACACTAGATACTGCAGGCTTGGGAGAAGGACCTGGCAACCCACTCCCAAAAATCAATCTGCCATTGAGAACCCTACGAATAAAAGAGAAGCACTGACAATAGTGCTTCACCTGTTGTATGTAGGGTCACTGTGAGTTGGATACTGACTCCCCAGCACCTACCAACAACAACAACAACAACAACAAGAAGTATCAAATGATTGTGATTTGATCTCTACAACCGCCTGACAACATCAACCACATTTGTTAGATGAGCAAAGGAATGGTCAGGGAGGTCAAGTGTCTGCCTAAGGCCACCAGCTACCAGGTGGTGCACTCTAAACCTACATCAGTCTGAGGGTAGAACCTTGGTTCTTATTTCCTTTAGGACAAGAAAAAGGATGGCTGTGGTACTGACAATTGTCTCGAAGATTGTCTGCATATGACACGAGCTTTCATGTTGGTGACCCTAGGGCTTTCATTGATTTAATGGGTCAGTTTCCTGACATCTTTTTATTCTTTTTTTCCTCTTATTTTACAAATTAATCCCAATTTTAATAATTTGGTGTATTATACATGCTCTCAATTTCTATGGGATTCACTTTTATAGATCTGATACATGAGTGAGAGCTCACACAGCATTTGTCTTTCTGTCCCTGGCTTATTTCACTTAGCGTAATGACCTTGAGTTCCATCCATGTTATCCCAAATAACAGGATTTCATCCTAAATAGTATTCTATTGCTTGTATTCTTTGTGATGGCTGCAGTACTTTACAATCCCACTAATGGTGTATAAGTGTTTTCCTCTTGTCACATCCTTGTCAATAGTTGCTATTTTCTGTATTTTTGATAATAGCTATCTAAACCGAAGTCAGGTGATACCGTAAGATTTTGATTTGCATTATGTTGGTAATTAGTGATGTTGAACATTTTTTCACATACCTATTGGCCATTTCTATTTCTTCTTTCTAGAAATATCTATTTAGATCTATCTCCCATTTTTAAATTGGAATGTTTGTTCTCTCCTCTTGGGTCGCTTATGGGAGAAGGACCTCGCAATCCACTCCCAAGGCAATCCTGAAACAGTCTGCCATTGAAAACCCCATGAGGGTCGCTATGAGTTGCTTAAGTGTCTAACATATTCTGGAGATTAACCACTTGTGACATGGATAGTTTGCAAATATTTTCTCCTCTTCTATAAATTGTGTTGTCACTCTGTTGATTGATTCCTGGGCTGTAGAGAAATTTTTAATCTGTTGTAATCTGATTTGTCCATTTTTGCTTTTGTTTCTTGTTTTTTTTGGGGGGGGTTTCTTATCCACAAAACCCTTGCCTAGTCCAATGTCCTGAAGAGTTCTGCCTATGTTTTCTTCTAGCAGTTTCATAGCTTCAGATCTTACATCTAAGCCTTTAATGCATCCCAAGTTGATTTTTGTATATGATGAGAGATGAGAGTGCAATTTCATTCTTTTGCCTATAGATATCCAATTTTCCCAGCACCATTTAATAGAATGTCCTTTTTCCAATGTATATTTTTAGCATCTTTTTGGAAGACCAATTGGCCATAGATGCATAGGTTTATTTCTAGGTTCTCTATTCTGTTCCATTGCTTTATGGGTCTCTTTTGATGCCAATACCATGCTGTTTTGATTACTACAGCTTTGTAGAACATTTTAAAGTCAGATGCTGTAACACCCTCCTGCTTTGTTTTGTTTTTGCTCAAGATGACTGGCTTTCTTTGTTTCTGGTTTTGGTTGTGGTGTGTGTGTGTGTGTGTAAGATATTCAGCATGAATTTTAAGATTATTTCTGTAAAAAATTCTCATTGGTATTTTCATAAAGATTGCATCGAATTTAAAGATTATTTGGGGTAGTATGGACATTTTAGCAATGTGCAAAGATAGATTGCTTATTTGAGATCTTTCTGCTTTTTGACGTATATTGATTTCTGTAAATTTTCTTCTTAATACTGCTTTTGCTGTATCCCACAGGTATATTATGCTTCAATTTTCACATATTTTAAGAAATTTTTAATCTGCTTCTTAATTTCTTTCTTGATCCATTTACTACTGAGGAGGAAATTGTTTTATTTCTACATATTTGTAGTTTCCAAAGTTATTATTCCTATTGATTTCTAGTTTTATTCAATTGTATTTGGCAATGACACTCAGTATGCTTTTCATTTTCTTAAATTTGTTGAGACTCATTTTGTGCCCTACTACATGATTTATCTTGGAGAATGTTCCATGTGCTATTGAGAAGAATGTCTACAATTGTTTAATAGAATATTCTAGATGTCTATTAGGTAAATTTAGTCTATGATGCTGTTTAACTGCTTTTTTTTTCTGTCCGGATAATCTGTCCATTGCTAAAAATGGGATGTTAAAATTCACTACTATTATTGTACTAGAGTTTATCTCTCCCTTTAGTTCTGTTCATAAAAGAAGCATTGGGAAAGGTGGGAAGGACTGATAAGAATAACTATACATATTCAGAATACTTGAATATTGTAAAACATCTATACCTTCAGTACGAAGATTTAAAAACAAAATAATTAGAAATAATAAATACATGAATAAAGAGATAGACAGTACAGAAAGATGCAAAATGGGACATCAAGATGGCAAAATTTGGGAAAGAATCAAATGCAAGTGTAGAGGTTTTTTCTTAGTAGGTGTTTTCTCTCTCTTTTCTCCTCATGCTCCTATCTTTATTGTCAGTGTTATGTTGCTATTATTTTCATGTTGTTTCTTACAATAAAATGATTTTTAGCCTCATAGCAACCACAAAGCAAAAATCTATAACAGGCACACCAAAGAAAATATTATCATTGTGCTAGAACTAGGCAATATGCCCTCTCTTCTGGCTTCCATAGCTCTTGTGAAGGTTGTTTGATGTGTGAATAAATAGTCAGATTAATGTTTCTGTGGTAGAAAGGATCTCTGGAAGATCTTAACTGCCCTCTGGTCCAAACTCCTTTTTATATTCTTTTTTTTGTGTGTGTGGTACTTGGGGTTGAACCCAGGGCCCCACGCCTGTATGCTTTGTTAAGTGCTGGACCACTGAGATGCACCTCCAGCCCATTTTTTCACTTTTTGAGACAGGATCTCGCTAAGTTACACAGACTGCCTCTGGTCTTGAACCTGCGATCCTCCTGCCTCTGCCTCCCAAGCCGCTGAGATTACAGGCATGTGTCACCACTCCCAGTGATCTCTTTTTATTCTTAATGACTTTAACAAACACCCGTTTAAAAGCATTTCCCCTTGGAGGCAAGAGAAATATCATTGCAGAGGAATGGTTGAGTAAGTTATTTGTCATCCCTAGGAAAGCATAAGCAGCAAACATCTAAAACATTGTTACAAAAAGTCAAATAAAAGCCGGACATGGTGGTGCATGTCTGTAATCCCAGCAGTTTAGGAGGCGGAGGCAGGAGGATCGCAAGTTTGAGACCAAAGGAAGTCTGCATAACTTAGCAAGACCCTATCTCAAAAAGTAAACATCAACAAAAAAATGGACTGGGGGTGCAGCTCAGTGGTCCAGCACTTGCAGAGCATGCAAGCACAGGGTCCTGGGTTCAACCTCCAGTACCACAAAAAAAAAAGTCAAATAAAAAAGTTAAATAGTTATCAAGTAATGAAAATGGAACTGAAATATATAAAACCGTGCATCTGTGTTTGTATACACAGTCACAATACTCTGTGAAATGACTCTGCACTTAAATGAGAAAGAAAATAGCTATAATATTAACAAGGGACGTGAGCTTTAAATTTCATTTTATCATTCCAAATGTTCTACAACATAAACTCATTGGAATAACAAATTAAAATACAAGTCATTTTGTCTAACCCATCTATATCCAGTGAGACTGGTCTATAAGTCATCGCATTTTTAGACTTAACATCAGTAAGAGTCTTTATTCACTTTTTTTTCTTGGTTTTCCACATCATCTCAGGTGATTCACAATGGATATTGTGTTGAAATATGGATGAGGGAGATACATTTTTAAATGCATCAATATTATCTGTCTAGCAGATCTCTTTTTGTTTTAATTTTTGAGGGATGATTTACACTGAACTGATTGCCCCAAATGTCCTCACGTTCTCTAGCCTGGGACGCTTCCAGAACAGGAGCTGAGAATTCAGTGCGGTATGCAAGGAAGGCTCTGCGGTGCATGGCGGGATTGCAGTTTCAAAGACCTGATCAGTAATGGAGCCCCAATAATCCAACTCAGTCAAATGAAGTAAAGACAGAAATTTGCCACAAAGGTCAGGAGCCTCATGGAGCTTAAGAAATGAATAAATTCTGGCCCCCAACTCCTACATAAGACCTTCATTGGCTGATTATGGCTGAGATGACCAACACTAAACCAATAAAATAGGCCAGGAACAGAGCAACGTTCTTCCACCAAGGTGAGTCCTACAATAGCAATAAAGATTTGACGGGGGGAGGGCAGTTACCGGAAAGAAAGCAGTAAAAAGGAAGAAGTCACAAAGATATCCTATCCATGTCTACACACACACGTGTGCGCACACACACAGGGTCTCAAACACAGTTGTTATTGTCAGGTGCCATTGAGTCAGTATCCGACTCATAGCGACCCTACACACAACAGGTGAAATCTTATTGTCAGTGCTTCTGTGCTGTTCATAGGGTTTTCAATGGTGGATTGATTTTTGGGAGTGGGTTGCCAGGTCCTTCTCCCAAGCCTACAGCACCTGGTGTTCCCAGGTGGTCTCCCATCCAAGTACAAACCAGGACCAACCCTATTTAGCTTCCGAGATCTGACAGGATTGGATGCCACAGGGCTATGGCTGCAGGGCTCAAACACAGTAGATTTGCTATAATACCTGCTGAATTAGTAATTCCACATGTACAAATACATATTCATGAATATAGATTTTATTTTGTAGAATACACATTCATAATAGCGGCTTCCATCCTGAAGAAGCATCCTCTGCTCCCTCTGCTCTTAGAGAGCACCATGAATTTTAATTGTGGTCCACATGCTCGCTGGGGTCAAAACACTCTGTTATCTCGAACATATGTTCAATGGAATTTGCGTTAATGAAGAGACATGGCTCCCCTCCCTCCGCACAGCACTTGATCTTGCATTTGGGAGGTGGGAGGTCAGCCAGCAAGTCCTCGCCCTTGGTTTTGGTTGATGCCCGTGGTAGCAGGGCCAGAGGAATATGTTAATAGATGAGATCCAGCCTTCCATTAACACTTGGTCTGGGTTTCTGCCGTTGCCTTCTCACAGCTTGTGGCCCACAATGGGTTTCAGTCCAGCCAAAGAGGAAACGGCTCATTGTTAGGGGAGCAAGAGCCCTCTATGAACCACTGGGGGATTTGTCCTCTGCCTGCCGAGATGCAATGGGATAAGAACATGGAGAGAGGCGGGGTCCGTGGCACTGTAGCAGCAAGAACCAGGCTGCTGATCAGACAGACCAGCATGGCGCGTTTCTGCCTGCGTCCACTCACCAAGACAGGCCAGTTTTTAAAATTTTTCCATGGCTCCTTTTACTGTAAAATAAGCCGAGTAATAGCACCAAGTCTGCACTTTCACCCCGGCACTTAATGCATGGCTGGGAGAGGACGACCCCAGGATTCTCAAGTCGCAGATGGATGGCGTTGGAAACTGACTTCAATGGTCCCTGTACAGTCTTCCTCTAAGATCCCAATGCTCGCAACCTCAAGCGCTACGCCCTGGGGCTCACTGGAATCCAGCCTTCTGCCCGCTCAGACATTCTGCTTATCTCATGGCTTGACCTCATGCCTGGCCTTCTCTGGGTCTCTTGTGACCATTCTCTGTACCCCCATGACCCTCTCCCATATACCTCACTGCACATGCACACAAACACACTCACGTACACACACAAACACACACGCAGCTCCCGTCCTTCCCTTTTGTGCCTACTGCGGTTGCAGACCACTATGATTGCAGATGTCGCTGAAAGAGGGAGAAGAACAGGAAGTTTGACATCCTAGAGGCAATTCCTCAGATCCAGTGGTACATGACCACATCTCCCTCTACCCAGGAGCCTCCTGTGCCCATGGGAGACCCTGAGTTCTTCCTTGTTCTCAGTCTACTGTGACCTGGGGAGCAGGATCACCCCCCTCTGAAGAGTCATCTCTGCTCCGGATGTCCCTCTTCAACTGCACCCCAAGGGTCCTCAGAGGCCTGGGAAGGCAGCCTTCCCCACTGTCCTAGCGGACACTTCAGCATTTGGATAACTTCACAGACTCTGGATTTTCCCAAAGTAGTATCTCCTCTTCCCCAAACACAACTTTTGGTGGATGTTGGCTTTGCACACATGTGACTAATTACATCTCCAACGTGGTACCACGTGGAACAAGCACTCTGCCTGAGACAAGTTCCTGCTTCTGTGTTGGGAGTCTCAGGAATTCAGAAACCTTGGGAGCCATCCTCATAGCACCCCAGCGTAGCTCCAAGCTACAAGCAGAATGTCAATAGATGCTATAGCCTAATGTAAGTTTCCTTCTAAGAGTTTTATACTTTTAGCTCTTATGTTCATGTTTATTATCCATTTTGAGCTAATTTTTTCTTTATGGCATGACATAAGGGTCCAGCTTCATTCCTCTGCATGTGGATAGACCGATGTCAGTGCTCCATTTGTTAAAAAGAATATTCTTTCCCTATTGGTTTGTCTTTGTGCCTTTGTCAAAAATCAATGGACCACAAAAGTCAGGGTTTACTTCTGAACTCTCAATTCTTCTCCAGGGACCTCTAGGTCTATCTGTATGTTGGTGCTTACTAAATTATTTTCATGCCCACTACCACTGTTGTAGACTGAGAGTTGCTTCCTACTGCTGCTGAGACAAGTTAGACCAAACTAAGGAACTTACTGTGTAGACTAGGCTGGCCTTGAACTTGCATCGATCCTCCTACTTCAGACTCCTGAGTGCTGGGATTTCAGGTGTGAACCACCATGCCTGGCTTCAAGTAAGTTATTAGTGTCTTCCTCGCTAACTAAAGATACCCAGAAGGCAACTTCTAAACCCTGCACATATTGACGTTCCTAACTCATCCAGTCTTTCCTCCTACACCGTGGGAAAACCCAATGTTAATATACTCCATGATTCCTCTCAGGACGTGTCCTTTGTCGTTTCTCCAGGCTTAAACCCAGACAAAGGTGGCAAAAATGGCCACAGTTCTCAGTACAGAATCAATAGTCCCACCTGGGATCTGAGTTATTATTATTATTATTATTTTTTACCAAAAATATGTGGCAATTGGTGCTGGGCAGCTCTAAGTCCGGGCCTCAAGAAACTTGCTGGGTTTCTGAGCTCCCTTTTTCAACCCTGACAAGCCAGGAGGAAGAGCCAGGGACAGCTTGCTGGATGACTGGATCCCGTGTGGCAGCAATAAGTGGTGTACTGCTGACAGTCTCCCAGCTCCACATGACTAGCTCCTGCCCTCAGCCTCATGAGAGAAGCCTGGCGAGAGCTCCAATCAGCAGAAGTGCCCAGCCCAAATCTGTGCCTAGGCCGTGTCGCCGATCTAAAGACCCAGGAGCCAGATGAGTGATGTTCACCATAAGGGGCAGCTTGTTACGCAGCCATAGCTAGCTGAGACCATCTCTCTCCTTCCAAGCCCACACCACACTCTTTTTCACCCTTAGGCTTCGCACGTGGCAACCCCTTGCTGAGAAGACCTTCAGCTTCCCTTTCTCTTCCTACTCATCCTGGAGTCTTCCCTGTGGCCCTGTCCCTGGAAATCCCCCCTTGCCCTGAGTTCCTGTGGCTCCCTGAGTCTCCTCTGGCATTGTCCTTGTCACTGCAGGTTCCCCTGGCCTGGTCACTCGGCACCCCTTCTCTCCCACACAGACAGCAGGACCTGCTAAGACCCAAAAGGTCTCAGACCTGAGTTTTGCCATCACACACCCGCCATCCAGCATGGTGCTGGGACACAGTAAGAACGCAGAGATTGAAGGATGAGGACAAATGCTCTGGGGGTGTGACCTTGAGGCCAAGGTGGAGCTGAGACATGAAGGAAATCAAGTGTCCTCCAGGTGAGAGGCCACATGTGAAGACGATCAGGAAAGCGGAAAGGGGTGCTAAGTTGAGGCAGAGATGGCCCCAGGTTCTTAAGTGATGGAGCAGAGAATCAGTGCAAGCCGGTGAGGTCTTCCAAGGCCCCCTATCCTGCAGTCTCAGTTTTCTTTTTGATCCTTTTGTCTTTGTTTCGTGGTACTGGGAATTGAACTCAGGGCCCTGCACATGTCTGTTTTCTTAATACTGTTCTTTGGACACAATGTTGTTTTTGTTGTTGTTAGGTGCCATGGAGTCAGTATCCGACTCCTAGCAACCCTCATAGGGTTTTCAATGGCTGACTGTTTCGGGATTGCCTTGGGAGTAGATTGCCAGGTCCTTCTCCCATTTTTGTGGTGCTGAGAATTGAACTTGGGTCCTCAGAGCCTGCAGCGCAGTGCTCTACCAACTGAGCTAAATCCCAGCCCAGACACAATGTACTTGTTTTGAAAATCTCAATCTGCTTCGGCTGGGCTAAGAAGAGCCCAGATACCCAATTGCGTTTTCACGGGGTTGCAGCACACCCTCCCCCCCCTCACATCCAGGCCAGGGGTAGAGATTCCCTTCCCAGGTGAACAGGGAGAAGCCCAGCGCAGAAGTGTGGGAACAGAGAGCCAAGACTCCCCCAAAGCGGCCAGCTGACTTTTCGCATTTCCGCCCGTGTCTGGTGGAGCACAGTCTCCTCTCCAGGTGGTACCAATAAAATGAAGCTGGGATAATGGGATAAAAGCCCAGGAACATAAAAGCTGCCTGGAGGGGAAAGAGAAGAAGGGGCCGGGGGATGCCCTCTGCCAATGCTAATGGCTCCCGCATCAATCAGACCCAGGGATCTCAAATTGGCCTTGCGCGCTCTTCCTGGGACATGAAGCGAAGCTGCGGTCTCAGGGTTGTCAATGTTTGAAGAAGGAGCAGCCCCTTTAATCAAGTGGCCCGGCCTCCTGGGGGAGAGGTGGAAGTGCGAGGCTCTGAGTGGGGCTGAGCTGCAGCCGCGCAGGAGGTGAACGTGTGCGGATCTGTCCTCTGGCCTTCACTCTCTGTTGGATTATAAGGCAGCTGAAGGCAAGGGCCTGATGTCCTGGAAAGTTTCCCATCACCGCTCCCCATGTGTCATTGGTCTGGGGGGGAACAAACAAAGAGACAAATGACAAGGTCATACCACGGGGGAGGGGGTTGTTATTGTTAGGTGCCTTGAAGTCGATATCTGACTCATAGCAACCCTGCGTAAAACAGGCAAAAAACTACCGTCAGTGCTTCTCTGCTGTTCATAGGGTTTTCAATAGCGGATTGTTTTTTGGGAGTGGGTTGCCAGGGCCTTCTCCCAAGCCTACAGCACTTGGTGTTCCCAGGCGTTCTCCCATCCAAGTACTAACCCAGCCCGACCCTGCTTAGCTTCCGAGATCTGATGGGTTCTGATGCCACAGGGCTACAGCTGCAGGCCCCACTAGGGGTAGGGGTTATAAACAAAGGAGATGAGGATGGAAGAGGCGTGTCATGGGTGGAGTGGGGAAGAACATGCAGGGTCAAAGCTGGGGAGGGGACGAGGACTTCACGGGATTCCTACATCTTGCAGCCTGGAAAGGAGAACCCTAAGGTCATGTCAGAAGGACGGATGCCAAGCTGGGCATAGGGGGAGCTGGAGCCCAAACAAGAACGGAAACCCTGAGGAAATGGTGGCTCAGACGTGGGAAGAGCTGGTAGACTAGATGGACCAAAAACCCCCAGCTGAGAAAGCCCTAGACCTACTCAGGGTCAATGGCAGAATGGTACAAGTTCCAGAACAAGAATAGCTTAGGACTGATGTGGGAGACTCAGACTGCTTTTGCAGAGTCAGGGTCCAAAGACAGCAGGACAGCTAATGGGGAACTCTACGTGGGACGTGCGCCTTCTGGTCTGGCCTGGAGGTTCGGACGGGCAGCACCACCATACACACAGATACTAAACACAATTCACTCAGGACCATCAGGTGAGGGGCGCAGACTCCTGCGGCCCTCAGGACACCAGCAGAGATAGGAGAAAGGAAAAGCCTCAGGTGCTTTCGCCTTCCAGGAGCAAACACCTGTGTTGGTGGTCTCGGTATTCATGAGGAGACAGTTCTTGCTTTGTTGGTGATCAGACAGAGAGTGGGTTCTTTCCTTATTGATGGTCACAGCAGGAGAGTGTTCTTTCCTCACTGAAGGTCCGGGGGAGAGGAGCGGGTCAGATTCCTATTGCCAACAAAAATAGGGACAAGGAAGGAAAAGGGACTTGGCTTCCAATGGGGTCCAGGTAGATGCCCAGGAATGAACTTTGCTTGCATGAATACCTCTCTGGAAAATGAGCCCTTGCCTCCCTTTACATCATAAGGCCACAGGAAGCTGAGCCCATCTACTACTCATGAAGCCAAACCTCTGAGTCCCCATTTGTGCCATGGGGATAATGAAAGAAACTGTTACAAGTCTGCTGGAGTGTGTAGAGCATTTTGAATGGTGCTTGCACATAATAAGCGTGATGTATCTGTGCTGGTCCTCTAGCACATGACAGCAAGAGCCAAACCTCATGAACATCTTTTTCCCCCTATATTAGTAAATGATGATGGGGTACAGAGTAATACAGCAATGGCTTTTTCCATGATGCATCCTTTACATCATTTCTAGCTGGAAGTGATGGGCTGCAGCCGTAGCCCTTGGCATCCGATCCCGACAGATCTCAGAAGCTAAGCAGGGTCGGGCCTGGTTAGTACTTGGATGGGAGACCACCTTCTAGCTAGTCGATGCTTTCATCAACCCAAAAAGTTTATGGAGCATTTTGGCTAGTTTGTAGTTAAACTCTGGTACTTATTTGGGTTATCTTCTCCTGTTTTTCCAGCAGACTCATGAAGTTTTGCTTGTTTATATTGAGATTGACCTCTCCCCCTTCATCCCTCCTCATTGACACTCCTCCCCATCCCATCTTCTCTATTCTTCACTTCCCTCTGCTAGGTCCCTTCCTCCTTCTTTCCACTTCTTAAATTGTCCCTTCTATGCTAATGGAGAAAGGATAGCCTCTCACGAATATTGTAATATGTGCCATGACCAATCAGCACATCAAAAATGCTCTCCTGGGCTGGATGCGGTGGCACATGCCTATAATCCCAGCAGCTTGGGAGTCGGAGGCAGGAGGATCTCAAGTTCAAGACCAGAGGCAGTCTGTGAAATTTAGTGAGACTCTGTCTCAAATAAGTAAAAAAAAAAATGGGCTGGAGGAGGCAGCTCAGTGGTCTAGCACTTGCAGAGCATGCAAGCGCAAGGCCCTGGGTTCAACCCCCAGTACTGGGGGAAAAAAAAAAAAGCTCTCCTTCAGTCTTTATCAGAAGCAATGGAAAACAGAACATTCATCATCAGCCAAGTGCCCAGGCTAAGAAAAACGGTGACATATGCCCTCACATTCAAATGTAACACAAACTTGTCCTGCCTTTTTGGGCCCACCAGCAAACAACAGCAGACTAAACATTGATGGGAAAGGAGTCTGGAGGGCTAGAACCTCTTTGAGGAGAGTTGCTGGCTTGCTGCTTTCACACACTTCAGTCACCAAAAAAAAGTGTCAAGAGAACAGGTAAAGAGAGTGTATGTGTCTTCCCTAGATTTGTGGGTCATAAAGAACATCATAAAACTCTGCAGGTGGGAGACTAGTTGGAATAATTCAGGATGATCTAACAAAGCCAGATGGCAGGGATCAAAATGAGTTCTTCTAGAACTTGATATCAGCCAGAATGGCCAATAGAAAGACTCTGGCTTTGGGATTCCCAAAGGAACATCTTGCTATAGCAAGAAGAGGCTGGAGAGTCCCCTTAGAAACTAATGGCTGAGTGGACTCATAAAACACCCACATAGAGGGAACATCACCCTCCCATGGGCACTGCCAGTGAGGTCTATGAAGCACCAACAAATGTGTCTTAGGAAGAAAGAATCATTTTTGGATACAACCATCAATTGTATTGGTCAGATTTTTCTTACTATAACAAAATACCCGAGGCAGGTTACTTTATAAAGAAAAGAGGTTTGGGGAGCTTGTGATTATGGAGGTACAAGGTCTAGGGGCCTCATCTATTGATGGCTTTCTTGTTGGAAGGGTCCTGGGATGGTACAGTGCATCACATAGCAAGGAACAGGGAGCATGGATGTACCTGTGTGTCTCTTCTGTCTTCAATCACAGAGCTCCACCCTAATGACTTTATCCAGTCCTCATCATGTTCCAAAGGCCCCGCCTCTAAATGCTACAGTTACGTTTCTTCCCTTTTAATACCTTACAATGGGGATTGACTTTCAACACATGAAGCCTAATGGACCCTCAAACCACATCCAAACTCTACCAGCCTTGTAAGACCTCAAGGGAACAAACATCTCCTCTGTGCCCACCCCCCTTAAAGTGGCTCCACTCCAGCAGAACCAGACTCTTCCCATGCAGAGGGAGGAAGAGGAAAGGAGGATGGCATTGGAGGACACAGACCTTACCCTCCCTCTGCACCACTGGCAACGGAGCCCCTCTAGCCCAAGTCAGGAATGGACATGAGCTTTAAGTAGCATGAGAGATTTCATTAAACTGGATGAGGTAGCTCAACAACTAAGGAAGCGATGGAGAAAAAAGACCTGGTATAGTACAGAGGGGCTGGGATTTAGCTCAGTTGGTAGAGCGCTGCTTTGCAGTCGCTGAGGTCCCAAGTTCAATTCCCAGCACCACAAAAATGGGAGAAGGACCTGGCAATCCACTCCTGAGTCAATCCCGAAAACAATCAGCCATTGAAAACCCTATAAGGGTCACTATGAGTCGGACACGACTTGACGGCACCTAACAGCAACAACATAGTACAGAGGTGAGTAAATAAGCCACAGGGTAAAGTTACTAATGGCTTGTACTCAACCTAATTCAACTCATTCACAAATCTCAGTATGCAAATCAGATACACTGGATGCCTCGCTGGCCCAGAAGAGAAAGCCATGGTTCAGCCAGGCCAGGTGACTTGCCTAAAGCCTCACCGACATCGCAGATCAGAGCGACAACCCTGTCCCCAGCCCCATGTGCCTTTAGATGCCATGCAGATGGCCCTCCTGTCACATCCCTTCAGTGGTCAATACAGAGCAGGATGAACAGAATGACTCACGAGGTTGCTCAGGGCTGTCTGTGCACACGAGAGCGGCTTCAGTTTCGCAACACAGGGCCCACCCTGTTTATTGGTGAGGCTCCTCCTCAGTACTGCCCCTGTGGTTATGAAATGATGTGTGGGTGCTGCCCCACTTTTAATGACTCCTTATTTTCATGGAGCATATTATTTATGGAAGCAGAGATGGGACCGTTGCAAACCCATTAGAAGGCAGAGAGAGCGGGCAGACGTTGCTCGCTCCCCAGCGAGGACGGTTCTAATTACTCACGAGCTCCCTCGCCCCACGGTGGAACCAAGCTCAATAAATAACACCCCGTATGAAAATGGTGCTTGATGTAAATTGTGGCTTAGTCTGCACAAATTGATGGTTGGCCAAAGGAGAGCTTCCAGCATTTGGCAAGAAAGTGAATAGCAGCCTGGGAGTTGAGAGCCCTGGATCCTCAGAGATGGCGGTCCTCGTCCCTCACCGCACACTTCTCAGAAACAATTAACATTTCTTACTTAAGTAATAAGCTCTAAAAAAGAGATGTGGCTGAGAGATAACAGCCCTTGTGAAAGCGCAAGGTAGTTAGAGGTGAATCTATGGGCACTTTGCATAATGAGGCGACCATCCTTGGGTGCCCATTTTCATAGAGCGTCTCCATGCTAATCACGTTTCCAAGAAATGATTCTGCAAGCCCAAGGTGGAAGCTGATCTTCAAAGGCTAAATTGCTCAAACAACTTTGGAATTCATGCGCTCTCAGGAAATGCAAGGTTTGAGACCAAAGAGGCCGTCATTTGGGCTTGTTAGGAAAATTCAATTTGCTTTTTTTTTTTAAAGGAGAAGTGGGTGGTCCTTCTGGGTGTGGAGCTTAGAGCTACAAAATCATCCTGTGATTCTGGGAAAACCAATAGAGGTGACGAATGGATGCCCTAGTTCTCTTGCTCAGAAGGCAACAACTGAGCCATCCAAACCAGTGGCAGAATAATTCCAGTGAGGGGGTGGGAAGTTGTAGGACCCAGTGCTATAGGGAAAAGGGAAGTCCCCTCAACACAAATGAAATTGCAGATGGGTGCCCCACCCACCCCAAGTACAGACCGGGGACTCTGAGTTACCAGGGCCGGCTAAGCAGTAGACAGACCTCGCTAGGTGAGGTGCTGGGTTTGGCTTCTGTAACTGCTGCGCATGTGCTCTGTGGCCCTGAGCAGGAGATGCAGTCTTCTCTCAGTCCTCCATCCTTTGCCCTGTTTCTGTGGCCTCTTCTATGAGCCAGGTCCACTTCCAGCCTGGGCAGCGCAGGCCTGCTGGGCTCATGAAGTGCAATCCTTTTGTCCGTGACCCTCTCCTCCAATGGCACGTCTTTCCCCTCTGGAGGCCTGACGCAGCTCCCACACTGGACAGCCAGGGCTGGGGTCCTCCGCACGCTTCCTCCCATGCTCTTCCTGCTGAGCCATCAAGCAGCATAGTACGAATCTCACCTTAAAGCAGACCCGGTGCCACCGGCAGGAGAAGGAGTCTTGGGCTCCCTGCTTGGCGCTCTCTTGGGGCCCCTGAGCATCCTGAGTGGAGTAGCAAGCAGCTGACTCTTGTGCCAGGCCAGGGATGCTGGGTGCCCGGGGCACTGGGCAGGGCTGGCAGCCCAGTGGTAAAACCCTCCTTAGTGCCCTCTCCTGGCTGGCCCAGGGAGCTCCTGATGGGCCTTAGCTTCCTGCTGTATCCCTTGAGTTTGAGGACAAGCAGCTGCTGTGCTTTGCACATGGGTCCCTGGGCAGAGGGTCAGCAGTGGATGAAACCCAGGCCACGGTTCCCTCGATGATCTGAGCACTTCATAAGGAGGAGGAAGCACTCTGGCTTTAAATACAAATTCAGAGCACCTATTCAAAGCTCCAGATGTGTCATTGGGGACCTAGAGAGGCAAAAGAAGCACCAGGTTCCCACCCCACTCCCCTGGACACCTCTCATGGGTGTCCCCTTTTCCCCCTTTTCGCCTTCCTCTCGCCCGGACCATCGGCAAGGAAACAGCTTGATCCTCTTCGCCCAGACCATTGGCTAAGCAAGACTCTTTTTCGCCTTTTTGCCCAGACCACTGATGAGGAAATGGCTCTCCTGCTCTCTCCCGGACCTTCGGTGAGGAAAGAACACTCTCCCACCAAGACCATCAATAAGGAAAGAACCCACTCTCCGTCTGATCACCAATGAAGCAAAAACTGTCTCCTCATGACCACCAAGACCACCAATACAGGTGTTTGCCCCTGGAAGGCAAAAGCACCTGAAGCTTTTCCCTACACCTGAGGGTCCTGAGTGAATTGTGTTTAGTATCTGTGTGCATGGCGGTGCTGCCTGTCCAAACCTCCAGGCCTGACCGAGAGGTGCGTGCCCCATAGAGAGGGGGTGATGCAGCGGGGAACCCAGTTTGCTCATGCAGTGGGTGAGGGGCATCTCTGCAGCAGCTAGGTGAGCTCAAAGGTCAGAGCAGCACACTGGGCTCCCTCTTAGCCTAGCCACAAGGAGCACTACCACCACAGTCACCCCCATCCTCTGCCACAGTGTACTGCGTGCCAGGCATGCAAGACACTGTGCACAAGACATCACTCCAATGTCCCTGGGGCTCTCTGGACCTCATTATGCAGTGTGACAAGAACTTGGGCCTCACCACGAGGTTATATGGAGCCCAGTTACTCTCACCTGGACCAAGATACAGGTTTCTCCAACCTGCACACCCTTGCCCTGGGTGGCTTCACATTACCGAGTCCTTTGCCCTTTAACCTCCCTGCACCTCTCTGGAAAGTGAAAATAACCCTGCAGGTGGGGTTATCCCCAGTGGGTGCAGGGGTTCAATATCTTGGGTCTGGCCTGTGTTCCAACATTCTCACCTCAGGACTTGAAGACATCACCAGGCCCCAGCTTCTCTGCCTTCACAATCCAAGCTGTGCTGATAGTTCCTGGCTGAAGAGCTTGTTGTATTAAATGGAAATGGCATAGATATGGGCATGCGCACATGGTTCTTAGCTAGATGCCAGGCACGTTAGTGTTGATGATGTTAAGGGCCATGGAGTCAGATCCAACTTTGTAAAAACCCTATGTATAACAGAACAAAACACTACCCAGCTCTGTGCCATGCACACGATCGTTTTATGTTTGAGGCCATTGTTGCAGACACCATGTTTCTTCTCATTTTGAGTCATGCCACATCAGCAAAAGGAGGTCGCAAGGGCTTTATTCCATTCCCATCATTAAGGTTGTTTCTACTTTGAGGAGGCAACCCTTTCCCAGTCATCTCTTGAATGCCTTCCAGCCTGGGGGCTCATTTTCTGGCACTACATTTGACAGTGCTTTTCTGCTATTCATAGGGTTTCCTGTAGGTAATTGGGCCACCAGGTCCTTCTTCCTAATCTTAGTCTGGAAGCTCAGCTGAAAGCTGTCCACCATGGGTGGCCCTACTGGTTTCTGAAATACCAGTGACATAGCTTCCAACATCACAGCCACATGCAAGCCCCCACAGCACGGCAAGCTGATAGACACATGGGGGGGGCACATTATAAGTGCTCAATAAACCTGAATGGCTGTTATTGCTCAGTGTAGTTGAAGGGACACTGGTATTGCCCCATTTCTACTCCAGCTCCTTGTGTCACGTGGGTGCTCAGAGATGGGAGATGAACCCTTAGCTTCCTCTTGTCCTGATGGAGGAGAGGGCATAGGGCATGTCCGAGTGGGAAGCGTGGAGGACCTGAGGGGGAAATAGCATTGAGGAGTCAGAGACGGTGCTCTCAGAAACTCTCTGTTGACCATGGCTCTCTTACACTTTCTTATTTGTCCCCAGAGAATACCAGCATCTGGACCTTGAAGTGTTGACATAATATTTCAAAGAGTGCCCCTCCACCCTAGAAACCATCTGAGAGCGAGAGCTCTTCCAGCTCTGCTCCCTTCCTGTTTGTAGGCAGGGTCCAGGGGCTAAAGCATGCCCCTCCACACACACTGGCTGGTCACCTTGGCCTGGGAACCTGCGGGGGGAAGACGGGTCCAGGTGGCTCTTGGTCCCTGGGGGGTCCTGGTTTCCCTTCTTCCTTTCCCGGTTCCCTCCACTCCCCTCTGACTCACTTCTGTTACAGCCAAGAGGGCAATTGTTGAGAGGTTATTTAAAACACGCACGGAGGCCCGAACCCTATAATCATCCTAAGTGGTCATTTGATCTATGTGGGAAAGCCTGGCCTCTGCTCAGCTCCCAGGCACCAGGACGTGACAAGTGAGGAGGCCCACGTGCACCAGGAATGACTACCATCTGGCATGGGACCCCTGCTGGTCACCAGGCACTTTACATGCACCAGGTCATTAGCATTCAGGGCTCTTGAGGGAGACCTTGCACGCTCTGTCTCACAGATGAGGGAGCTGAAGTCAGCAGAGTCAAGGGACTTGCCCACACCCTCTACAGTGAATAGGTGGCAGGGCTGGGACCCTAGCCAGGTGGGGCTGTTTGGGAGCATGGGCCCTGTCCATTCAGCCACACCAAAAATCAACATGATGTGGTCATGAAGGCTGTCTCAAGGAGGAAAGGGTCCTGGTTCCATACAGACTTTTTTCAGGGCCTCAGCAACTGCCTAGATATTGCTTTATATTTGATTATTCTCTTCTCCTGGTACAATTCAGCGAGGGTTTACTGAAAATTTGCTATAACACCAGGAAACATGCTCTGTGCCTCCCTAAGACATCACAGTGCTAAATATTCTTATTCAGAACTCCAGATTTGACACCATTCATAACAGGGGCTGTGGGACCCTGGCAAGTTACTTATTATCCTGCAACCCCACTTCTTGTCTGTATTCTGGGAATCAAAAGAGGTCCAGGTAAATACGAAGCGTTATCTCCACGCACGGCTGGAATAGGTTTGTGGCCACTGGTGTTAATGGCAGGTATTGGGGCTGTCATTATCGTTTCTCCTTGCTTGGTCACCCGGACTCCTTCCCCTTGTGGCCTTGCCTTCAATCCCTAGCAGCCTAAGGATCCAACCTGTTTTCTTCTTCTCACCCCTTAAGCTAGTGAGACCCCTCGGGCTTCCTTGTTCTTAGTGATACCTGAAAAATGGGGTTTAGAATTCCCTTCTCTCTCTGTTCTTAGTGTCTCCAAGGATAAATTCAAAGACCTTTTCATTTTATCCCATAGTGCAGGAAGGAGCTAAAAATGTTTCTAGGCAGAGGCACATCATCTGGGTTTGGCTTCTAAACACTTCTTTGGAGTGGCCCGGGATATTTTCTTCCACTGTGGGCAACTGCTTTTCTTCTTATGCTGTCTAACTCCATTCAAACAAAGCATTCATATATTTCTGTAAATTTTTAAATTCAAACTGAGGCAGATAGACTTCCTATCATGTTAGAATTTAGGCAAATTTTGTGAAGCTATGGGGAGCATATTAAACTGCATTTCGAGGTTCTGTACTCTTGAGTTCTTAATTAGATCAGATAACTCTTTTTGAATGATTCTGGAGAAGTTTATCTCCACATTTACAAATATTCATGATGTGTCAAGAATAGAATGAAGCCAGGCGGTGGCGCACGCCTGTAATCCCAGCGGCTTGGGAGGTGGAGGCAGGAGGATAGCAAGTTCAAGACCAGAGGTAGTCTGTGTATCTTAGCGAGACCCTATCTCAAAGAGTAAGAAAATGGGCTGGGGGTGCAGCTCAGTGGTCTAGCCCTTGCAGAGCATGCAAGCGCAAGGCCCTGGGTTCAACCCCGAGTACCACAAAAAAAAAAAAAAAAAAAGAATAGAATGAAAAAGCAGATAAGGTATAAATTAGTCAAAAATGTTCTGTCAAGGTACCCTGGAATATAAAACAAAAACAAAGACCTCACCATTAGTTATCAAAACACCGCTAGCATAATCAGTTATCAATATGGAAAAAAAGTTAAATCCTTACCTCACACCATATGCATGAAAATGGATTCTACTGGTATAGGAAGAAAATTGCAGTGATTACCTCCATGACTTTAGTGAAAGTTTCCACAAACCAGACACAAATAACATAAACCATTAAGAGAAAGACAAACTGTATCTAAAAAAAAAAGAAAAGAAAAAGAAAAAAGAAGAGAGAGAGAGAGAGAAAGAAAGGAAGGAAGGAAGGAAGGAAGGAAGGAAGTAAGGAAGGAAGGAA
>VMDO01022638.1:0-33136 GCA_007922755.1 Pedetes capensis | reverse complement strand
AACTTGCAATCCTTCTGCCTCCGCCTCCCAAGCCGCTGGGATTACAGGCGTGTGCCACCACGCCCGGCCTCCATTTTTCACTTTTTGAGACAAGGTTTCACTACATTATGCAGACTGCCTCTGGTCTTGAACTTGCGATCCTCTTGCCTCTGCTTCCTAAATTGCTGGGATTATAGGCATGTGCCACCGCACCCAGTGAAGAGGCCGTTTTTTTACCTTGCTCTTTTCCTCTTAGTCTGCCTTTCTAAGGTCCATTTGAGAAGAAAAGTTGCTTTTACATTTATCAGTAATGACCCTGAAAGAGCGACTGTGAAATTCAATTTGAAATTCAGCATTTCAAATCAATTCTTTCAGCTCCAACGTGGGCTATATAGAGAAATTCTGCTTATGAGTTGATTGAGAAGGAATTACACCAGAGAGAGACCAGGAAACAGGAGTAAAATAGAGACTACAAGCACTTCATCAACTGAGGATGGGAAAAGAGGGGAAGGATATAAAGGATAAAGACATAAGAAAATAAAGGAAAGCAATATCTGGGAATGGAATGAAGTGGTTTGTTCTAGTAAGAGAAAAAATTTTCAAAGTAGAATATATTTAGTCAACCAGGTGCTCCACTGCTGACACCATACTTTATCTAAAACATTTGTGAATATTTATTACAAAATTTTCCATCTAATCCTCCTGCTGTCCATTGTGTTTGAAGAAACAGGAAAGTTATAGAAGATACAATGATAGAGAAACCTTAGATAATGGTAATTAGGAAATTAGAAAACCAACTTTGATTTACTATATATAGTGAAATCGAATTTTTAACTTATAATTTATAGAGTACCTAATCAACAACAACAACAAAATGGGACTGGAGTTTAGCTCAGTTGGTAGAGTGCTGCTCTGCACCCTTTGAGGACCTAGGTTCAATCCCCAGCACTGCAAAAATGGGAGGAAGTGGCAATCCACTCTCAAAGCAATCCCGAAACAATCAGTCACTGAGAACTCTATGAGGGTCTCTATGAATTGTACCCAACTTGACAACACCTAACAACAATAACAGTTAACAAAATTTTGAATATTAGTAACCATTGTTAAAAGTCTTTTCCAATATGCATGCTCTTATAACAATGGTTATGCCCTCTTTATGTGTCAGGTGCTTAGCCATGCTAAGCTATACATATATTAGCTCCTAAGCTATCCTTGGAACTTCAGTAATATTAGGCTGAAACTAAGGGCCAAGCAGGTCAAATAACTTGTCCAAGGCCACAGAATAAGTAAGTGGCAAACTAGGAGTTGAACACTGATGTACCAGCCTTTAGAATTTATACTTTTTACCTCTATGCTCTGCTGCAGCCTTTAATTCAATGACACTTAAGTAGTATGCATAAAAATCAGCACATATGGCCTTCTAATGCTAGGTCCCATGCCCTTTCCTCAGGTGTCCATTTCCAAAGGTCTGAGTGAGTACCAGGGAAGTACACTTTTATATACACCAGTGGTAGCTCAGATACAGGTGCTACATAGACAAGACTTGGAAACTCTGCTGTAAGAAACTCTTCCAGAATAGTATCCACAAAGTCATAGAAGTATTCATTAGTTCTGTCTCTGCAAAGGTATTTCCCCTAGTCATGAATCTACTTGGCCTTTGTCACAAATGTTATTTTATGAGTAACAGAATTATTAGTCCTATTATGGGGCTAAGAACTAAGTCACTTAAGAACTAGAGTAGTAGAAAAGGGAAATTGAAAGGATATCCCTCCAGCAATTCTATACCCTTACTTTCGAACCTAATAGTAAACATATCTGTGACGTACTTAAATTTTCTTTGATATCTTAATGCCTCAGGCTCATTTTGGGCCATTTTCTCTCCTGTGCCCTGTGGCTCTGAATGCTACTAAGACGCTGGACAAAATGCTAAGCTACCATCTTTATCTCCAGCTTTTACAGTACACTGACCTGTCAAGATGCTACCCCTGACAGAGGGATTTAGATCTGTAAGAAAAGTAAATCACTCTAATGAGATACTTTCCCACTTCCCAATTTCCCCATAACATAATCCTTTATGGATCCAAAGAAATCATGTGTGTCTGCAGCAAGCTTTTAATGGGTGATTCTAATCATGGGAATCTCAGGCACTAGTGGCAAGCCAGTGGAGGAGATATTTTTGGTCAGATGTGCCTTTCAATGCCTCATAAATCAGGCAGTCTGGACGGCTTCCTAATTTCCCTTTAGGTGGTGCCAGTCCTGCTCACACACTCTCTTGCACCCCCTCAAAGGCTCAAGAAGGGAGGAGAAAGGTGAACAAGAAGTAACATTGGGAAAGGCAAACATGGGGACCACCTAACTTATCCTCTCTCAGAAATGTGGATTCAAAACAGACAAATGATCAGTATCCATAAAGATTCTACATTTTTCTTATTCTTATAAATGAGAAATTTAATACAGAATAACATTTTCTTTACTAGATATGGGAAGAAAATCAAGGAAATATAGATGTGCAGAATTTGCATCACAGCAAACCAAATTCCTGAACATCAGAAGCACTCCTGTCCCACACATGAAAACTCTCCAACTTCTTAGGCATGGACACTTGCCTGGCAGTGACCTTCAGTGACCTAGAGAGCTTTTGATAACAATGGAGAAAACAAAACTGGATATTTTTATCAGCATGTTCTCTGCCTCTGATAAATATTATACTAAACTATTTAAAGCAAAAATACACTCAATACATTTTTAAACAGTATTTACAAGTACACTTAATTTGCATGCCCCTAAATTTTATAGGTTTTACCAACTGCTTCAGGAAAAATAACTAAGTTTAAGAGAGGTCTAGCGCCCCACTCAAATTTGTACTTGACCTAACAGAATTCTATGTGGATTGGGTTTATTTGAGAAGTAGTGCTTACAGCCACATATTGGCTTTGTGAAATCTTTTCCCTTTTTAAACAGAAAATAAAACAACACATGTGTAAGAACTAAATAATAAAGACCTTACAACATGAAGAGTGACTTAGAATATTTTGTGGCAATAAAGAAATATTTGTCCTTTCTAACTCTCCCACGGACCAAGCAGTCCATTACATAAATCCCATAGCAATGGGGCTGGGATTAGGAATGAGGGTAGGAGAAGGACCATCATTTTCAGAGATCCAAATACCACTGAACTCATGATCTCAATCCTCAGAACAACCTTTTAAGTAAGCATTATTACCTCATTTCACAGATGAGGAATGTGAAATTTAGAAGAATAAAGAAACTTGTCTGTTGACATACGCTATTAACTAGCAATGCCAAGTTTTCAAAACTGGATCCCATCAAATCCTAAACTCTTTCAACTGCATATGCCACTTTAAAGCTGTGAACTCCCTTTTCAGCATCATTTGTTGGATTGTAGATCTGCAGACCCAGGTTCAATTCCCAGCACTGCAAATATGGGAGAAGGATGGGGCAGTCTACTCCTGAAATAATCCCGAAACAGTCAGCCATTGAAAACCCTATAAGAGTCGCTATGAATCAGACATGACTCAACAGCACCTAACAACAACAACATTTACTCATTTAACACACATTTCCTATGGGTCACCTATGTGGTAGGCACAGTTCGAGGTTCCATGGATATAGCAATGAACCACACAAAATTCCTACTCTTAACATAGACCTTACATTTTAGTGAGAGGGGCTTCAGAAGACAGCTGTAATAACCCCTGTTTTTCCTCTAAACTGAAGGGATATTTATCAAGTACTTGATGCCTGAAATGATTTTTAAAATATGTTTTCATCACTAAAGGGCAAATTCAATGTAACAGATTTCATCATTGTGATTGTACTAAGCATAGTGCAGCAGCTTACTAACTTCTCAAGAGTAGAAAGCTGTTATAATTGGATAATGGCCACAAAACAGTAGTTTTTGAGTTACGCTTAATGCCTGGAGGAAAGCAGCAGAATTCTTCCTCCCACCACTGATAAGGTCTTGCTCTGTGCTGTACTTATGAATTTTCCTATTGGCTTTAAGGATTTACAACAGGTCTGTCCGATGCCCCTGTGTGAGAGAGTCAGGGCTCCCCACCAGTCGAAGCTATGGAGTCCTGGTCAGCTTTGCTCCCCACAAGCCAGCTGGGGGCTTTTCTTTTCCTATCATGGTAGCTTGGGAAGATCCACTTGCTTCTGTGAGAAATAACAGTGACCATAATAGAAAATAAATTCTAGGCATTCTTTCAAGCTGTTGGGACGTTCCAGCACATTCCAGTCATGAAAGAATTCAAGTCCCTCCACTCACGTCAAAACTCCAGTACAGTTCATGTGTGCTTTGTACATTTAATAGACCAAAGCCTAGTAATTAACTCTAAAAATTCTCTCCCTGCCTTATTTATTGTGAACTGAAAGCTAGTTCTATTGGAAGGTCAGCCTGGGATTAAGTGAATTATCCTTAGGCTTTGGGCAATGATAGATTACAAATATTTAAAAATTCTCAACACGTAAATGTTGCTATTCCAGAGCACTGAACCAATCACTTGTGACCTGGAATTTTTGAAGACTATTTTGTTCCTTTTTGTTGTTGTTGTTAGGTGTCGTTGACTCGGGTTCGAGTCATAGCGACCTTCATAGGGTTTTCAATGGCTGATTATTTAGGGATTGCTTCAAGAGTGTTTTGCCACATCCTTCTCCTGTTTTTTTCGGTGCTAGGGAGCAAATCTGGGTGCTCAGAGAGTACAGTGCAGCACTCTACTAACTGAACTAAACCCCAGGCCATTTTATTCCTTGTTTTGTTGTTGCTAGGTCTGTAACTATGTATGGTGGTTGTAAAGGGTCCAGAAAAACCAGTATTCTTACATCTTTTTCTAGGTCCAAAAATATCTTACAAATCACACCCCTGCAAATCTCATATTCATTTGTGACTCTATTATTCTCATATTCATCTCTTGCTTACCTCCTAATTCTTCTTTGCTTATTTCTTCTTCTATAAAAGAAAGGAGAAGAATAAAAATATAAAATAAAAGAAGTTGCTCCAATTTCTCTTAAGGTCAAGTAAAAACAATCACTAAGAAGTTGAAACCCTGAGCAGATTCAACTGGTACAAACAGGCTATTATTGCTTGGAATCAACAACAGTGACCTTGATAACATGGCAGGGATACTTATTACACTCTACAAAGACACATCATCTCTTCCCTATGCCACAGATCCAGTGTTTAATTCCTTCCATATAGAAGGCATATGCCCTCATTCCAATAATTTGGAATGAAGAGGGTGGAAGAAGAGAGAAGATAAATGCAATTCAAACAGTAGCCAATACAGCCCTGGCTGGAGAGGGAATTCAAACAAGCAATACCATGTCACACTGGGAGAGGTGCTATTAATGATCTACAAATAATGCTGAGGAAGCCCTGAATGAGGTTATTTGAACTGAATCTACACCAACTTCTCAGCTTCTGAATTTTACTATATAGAAGGGCTAGAACTCCATATTATGTTTTATAACATCCGTGAAAACTCAGGTGTCCAGACTCCCCTGAAATCCAAATACTGCCTTCCCTAAGAACTACTTTATGTATGTTATCCTCACAACAATGCAATGCAAACCTGTGAGGCAGGTGCTGCAAGACAGATAGTAATAGAGCCAAAGTGCAGCCCAGGTCTGAACCCCAGAATCCATACTCTTAGTCATCACACAAAAAGCTCTTCCTTAACACATGCCTTCTTAGTCTGCAAGAACAGCCAATCACTCTGGGTCTCTTTGTATTTCTCTATTCCTTCTGCTCCTCTGGATCATTTCCTAAATGTGCCAGGAACTGAGGCTCAACACAATGAACCCAGTCACCATTATCAAGAGAAGTTTCATCATATCCATTCTCTTCTCATTACTAAGGCTGAGAAATAATGAGTGCACTTCAATCCTTAAAAAACAAATCACTGAGTGGAGGAAATTGGGTCATCATGGCCATTACCTGACAGTGGATCCTATCAAACAGGTATGGGTGGTGCCCTGATTGTCTGAAAAGGAAGCCAAGCATTTTGGGTAGCAATGGTAGTCATTGCTAGGTGCTGTTGAGTCCAACTTATAGCGAGACTTACAGGGTTTTCAATGGCTGATTGTTAAGGGATTGCTTCAGGAGTGGATTGCCACATCTTTCTCCCATTTTTGTGCTGGGTAGCAAACCTGGGTCTAGTCCCCAGAGAGTGCAGAGCAGCACTCTACCAACTGAGCTAAACTCCAGCCCAGCAATAGTAGTAGGTAACAATTTTTAATAATATACTTGTCTTCATATATAGTCTATTCTCTTCCATTAGATTGAAAAAGTTCTTTGCAGGCAGGATCCCATTTGTTTTGTTTACATTTTATTCCCAATGTATATTATTTTTCCTGGTATGTTAGGAATACTCAAAAAAATGTCAAATGTATAACTAAGTGAAAGCCTGAGATTAGAAAAGCACACCCAAGCCGGGTGCAGTGGCACACACCTGTAATCCCAGAGACTCGGGAGGTGGAGGCAGGAGGATCACAAGTTCAAGACCAGAGGCAGTCTGCATAATTTAGCAAGACCCCATCTCAAAAAGTTAAAAAATGGGCTGGAGGCAGCAGCTCAGTGGCACAGCACTTGTAAAGCATGCAAGCACAAGGCCCTGGGTTCAACCCCCAGTACCACAAAAAAAAAAAGAAAAGGAAAAAAAGAAAAAGCATACCCAATTAGTCTCTTTTATTTATTTAATCATTCAACAAACATTTACTGAATAACTGGAAAAAACAAAACAAAACAAAACAAAACAAAAAACAACAGCATAGTGGAGTGGTTAAGTACACAGAATCTAGACCCAGAATGCCTGAGTTAAAATACTGATGTGTCATTTAGTATGATTCTGTGATGGCCAAATAACCTTTCCATATTTTAGTTTCCCAGTCTGTAAAGTAGGGAAAATACTAGTACCAATGTCAGAGAGTCATTATAAGGATAAGTAGATTAATGTTGGTGAAGTATTTATAACAGTACTTTGCATATAATAAATATAAGTATTTGCTATGATGATGATGATGATGATGATGATGATGATGATGATGATGATGAAAATAATAATGTGCCAGGCTGTTCAGGGAACTGGAGATATAAGACTGAAAAGTCAGATAGGCCCCTACACCCATGTAATTTACATTCTAGGAGAAACAAACAATAAACCTACAAACAAAATAAAATAATTTCAAATGATTTTAAACATTGCAAAGGAAATAAGGTTTCACTGCTATTGAGAAACCAACACTGACACAGAATTTAACATGCAGAATGTTTATTAACGAATGTTTTGAGGATCGACATCAGTGGAAAGAGAAGGAACTGGAAGTAGGCAGAGAGAAATCAAGCTGCAAAGCAGGCCCAGCAATAGGCTAAGCCAATCTCACAAAGAACGCAGAAACAGATTCCCCCTTCAAAGTCACCCCAAGTTGAACTGATGTGGGTCTAGACATGGGTCACCTTAGGAAGGAGCATGGCCTTGGGTAAGTCAGCTCTCTGTGGCTGAAGCAATTCCTAAAGAGGCTAACAGATGAACACTGTCTGCCAGTAGCACTCCCAGCAGCCCTCCCAGCAGCCGGAGCAACCAGGCTCCCACTAAGGGAGTGTCCACCAGCATAGCGTAGCACCTGTTATGTCTACAGAATGTGATAGCACAGGGGGTAGCTCCCTAAAAGAAAGGGAAGGCCTCTCTGAAGAGGTAATATTGAAGCTGATAGCTATACCTTGAGAATGCAGTAGCCATGAAATTGATGGGAGAAAACATTCTAATTAAGGGGAAGGGTGAGAGGAATGTCCTCTAGATCAGAGCAAGTTGGAAATGTTTGAAGTGCACGCAGCAAGAAGATCAGTGAGGCCAATGAGGTCAGAACATGAGAACCTTGTAGGAGTTCGGAATTCATTCCAGGTAATGATGAGTAGCAATTAAAGGGAAGAAGCATGACTAGATTTACTCTTTTAAAAGATTCTCTAGCTGTTATGTGGAGAATGGACTAAAGAAAGAACAAAAATGAAAACAGAAAGATTACTGAAGGTTACTGAAATGTTATTGTTCCAAACAGAAGATGGAGTGTGGATGAAGTCAGAGAAAAGCGGCCATATTTATATACAGCACTCAACAGAAAAATACATGTGGTTTGATTATAGATAAAACAGGAAAGGTAAAGGAAAGGAGAATTAAGAGTGACTCCCAATTTTTTGGCTTGAACAAGTAGAAGGATGATTGTATAATTTATTTACATGGGAGAAAGCAGGAATAAAAATAGTTTCATCTTGAATATTTTTTTTTTTTAGTTTGAAATGTCTGTTAGACAGTGAGTGGAGATGCCAAATAGCTGGATGTAAAAGTCTGGAGCACAAACAAAGTAAGGTCAAAGGCTAAGGAACTATATTTGGGAGTTGTAAGTAAACAGATGAAATGTTGGTTTGCTATTGCCACATAACCATTCCCAACATTCAGTGGCATAAAACAACAATTTATTTTTGCTCACATCTGAGATTGGCTGGAGTTCAAGTTTGCATCTCTGTTTCTATCTGCGGGTCTGTGGGTCAAGTGGGCAGCTCTACTCTACATCTCTCTCATCCTCCTGGGATCCACAGCCAGCTAAGCAATGGCAATGGCAGGAGCTCAAGAGGGCAGGAGTCTAGGTCTTAAGAAAGATACATCTTAAATTCTAACAATATATCATTACCCAAAGCAAGTCACATCTCAAGTCCAAAGTCAAGGCACAAGTATATTTTGCCTGTCATGACATCTGGATGAAGGAAGTAGGAAAGGGGATGAAAATGGGGTGAATAACATAGTCCATCATAGGAGAGAACACTGTAGAGATGAATGTAGGTTTAATAAAAGAACTGAGCCTTGGCCAAATCTCTAGGGCACTTCAGCATTTGCCAATCAACTAGAAAAGGAAAAACCAGCAAAGATTTAGAAAGAACAGCAAGTGTAGTTGGAGAATAATTAAAGGCACATGAAGGAAATAAGAGGAATACTTCAAGAAAGGGCTGTCAAATGTTGCTGAGAAGTTAAATAAAATATGGACAGTGAAATAAACACCATAACTTGCAACCTGGTCCACCAATTCAACTTTCCTATGACAGGACAACAGGATAGGAAAGAGGGTAAGATCATGCTCTCTCATCCTGGGTTCTAAGTAGGAAAACAATGTCTGTTAGGACAATGAAAAATACCAGTGTGGGGCTAGCGATGTACTTCAGTGGTAGAGCACTTGCCTAGTATATGCAAGGCCCCAAGTTATATCCCTAGAATTTGGCCCCTAACCAGGAGAAAAACATTCTATCCAGAATAGTAGGATTAGGAAGGTGAAAAGGTGATTATAGATTTGGAAAGGTGTTTTAAGGTCAGACTGCTGAAGCATTCAAATACCTGGGTAAGAAGTTAGAGCTTGTTTTTTTAAAGCAACAAGGACTCATCCAATCCTGTCTGAGTAGGGAATGATATATACCAAGAATTTGTTTAGGAAGAAAATCTAACTGCAGTTGTGTTAGCCACCTTTTCACTTGCTGTGACAAAACGCCTGAGGAAAACAACTTAATGGAGGAAAGACTTATTTTGGCTCACAGTTTCAGAGGTTTTAGTATAGCTTGCCTGCTCCATGGCTTTTAGGACTGTGGCAAGACAGAAACATCATAGCAGAAGGGCATGGTGGAGGAAAGCTGCTCACCTCATGGCAGACAGGAACCAGGGAGAGAGGAGAGAAGGGTCAGAGACAAGACACACTCTTCAAAGGCATATCCCCAGTGACCTACTTCCTGCAACTACGTTCAACTTCCTAATAGCCCATTCAGTTATGAACTCATCAGTGAGTGATTAATCCACTGGTTAGGTTACTGCCCTCATGATCCAATCACTTCTTAATAATCTCATCAGCTGGCGAATGGGCCTTCAACATGTGAGCCTATTGGGGACATTTTATATTCCAACCATAACTGCAGTATAAGATGGATTTGAGAGAGAAGAGACTAGTGGCAAAAAAGACCAGTTATCTTGGTTCTGTTGGTCAAACCTTTTGCCAGGATCTTACTCTCTCAAGTGTCTTCAGTTCTCTTAGATGAAGTTCCAGGTGCTTGTAGCTGTCGACACCTTTTTTTTGCCTGCTTCCCCTTTGCCTGCCTGGCCTTACTTGGTTTATAACTGTTAATCAGAATCTGGGTCCCTACCCTCTGCCTCACCCTCCATCTCAGGACTCATTCTCTTAGGAGAAGTAGAGGTATCATCTCTCATTTTGTTACTATGTAGGAAAACCTCCCCACTAATGGTAACGGATAGCTATATGGGAACCACAGCCTGGCCTGTTAGACCAGGTTCACAATTTTAAGCTGCTTTTCAGCCTGTCCCCCAAATATCTGTTTCTCTTCTCCCCTCAGCCTCATCCCTGACCATTCTTCCAGACTACTCATAGCACACTAAATGTTCATGAAGTTAAGAATGTGGGAATAGCTCCTGACATGCTGGTATAGGTTTTATTGTTCTTCCTCTAGTCCTCCCCACCTCTGGCATGGCATCTGAGGGATTTTCTACCTTGGGCAAATGCTGGTCCTTTCTAATGTCTCATTTGGCCCCTTGAGTAACTCTTAGCAGGAGGCTGAGGTGGAGAGAAGTTATGAGCAAGCAATAGGCCCTGAAGGGTAGTCACTATGTCCACTATGTGCCTCAATCTGCACCATTTTCCAAAAAGCCTAAAAGGAAACTATGCCAACAGATGTCTTGCATAATGAAATAGTAGTAGTAATAGTATTACATAGCAATTTGGCTTGGAAATTTTTTCCTACATTCTCACGCCTGGGCTTCCAACAGATCTACAGAAAGATGAACAGGTGGTGTTTCTAGAACATACAGATTACATGAAGTGAGCTATAGTTAAAATTGAGAAATCATTATTGGATCTGTGCTAGGATTTTCCTTCTTGATTTTATAGGACCATCATGTTTTACCATAACACTTATATCTTCAGTTGCTATGCATGGTATTTTCCTGTTGTCTGCCAGCCAACTATTCTTCAGCTGACTGGTCCTAATAGGAAATGGGGAAAATCATAAAATTGCAAATTAGGAAGAGAAATGACACTGGTGTTCAAGTCACAAAAAAACAATGTACAAATAAATAATTTTGCTTTAACCCTGGTTTATGCTGTTAACAAAGGATTGGATTTGGCAAAGTGGGAAACTGCCAGCTCTTTTGCTTCACTGCCATTTAGTAAAAATTTGTTTCCCTGAACTTGATAGGATCTCTTCTGCAAAGGTTGTTCATTGGAAGTCTTTTCCCCATGAAGGGACACAGGAACTCTTAGATTCTACCGCTCCCCAAGTCTAGGTGCACCCCTTGCCACAGAATCCTTTAGTGATCTTGACCCCAAGAGTAACTATGCTCCCACCTGATAACAAAGCCTCTCTGAGCTGCCTTCTTCTCACATTACTGTAGGTTTCTTCAGAAACAACTTTAACTCTGATCTCTTCTCTCAAATCATTTCATTATTAGTTTATTTCAGTGTTTGACAGCCAGATCTTATTACTGTTGCCCAACAGGGAGCAGAGTTTCCTTAGTCTCTAACACCATGCTGCTCCCTTCAGCCATGACTCAGCCTAGTGGCAAAGCTCTTACACATTCTGCTGTCCCTTGTCACCTTCAGAGTTAGGTTGCTAACTTCCTAGGAGTTACTCCTTTGGGCAAAACATTTGTAATAGGGTAGCTCATAGGAGGGTCCCCACTTGCCAGCTGAGATTATATTCATAGCTCTTTCCAGAGAACCTTTTTAAATGAAACTTCATAAAGTCCTACAAAACTTACAGTACCCAAGCTAGATGAAGGATCATATACAGCCACACTCAAAGCTGCCACTTAGATTCTGTCTTTGAAACCCTGAGGGCATCAACTAACTCTTCATCTCATGTCCTTGAGTGTGTTTTGGGCTTTCCTCCATAACTCCTATCCCAACTCTTACCTCCAGATGAAACAATGACATGTGAGCAAAACCAGCCAAGTATCTCTCACCTCCCTCAAAGTAGATCTGCAGTTCACTAAGGTATACTGATGAGGGAATGGAGTCTATGACTATACCCATGTAAGTGTCAAGTCACTTTGAATATTTATTGAGCATCTTCTTCATGCCCAACACCAAAGCATTCCTGGCACTCCTCTATAATCACCAGTCCTGACAGGTATCCAGGGAAAGGTGATTATATCACCTGCTTTTAACAGCCCTCACTGCCCGCAGTAGCTATGGTGCAATACTAGGTAACTGTGGACTGTGGAGTGGAGCAAGCCTGGGCCACAGAAGAACCCAATGCAGATGCAGTACTCCTTCATCCCTCCCTTAGCCTCCAAAAAGCAGAGTAAACAATGCCTTTATGGTATGGTATTTTGTACTTCCCTTCTACGCTTTATTACCTCATGTCTGCTGCTTTGACTATAAACACAATCCAAATGCCAAGACAGAGAGAAAAGTCACTGGGAAACCCAACTTCATGTGCCAGATCCATCTTTGTGTTTTTAGACTGTTGCTATATTATGTTTGTTTAAGGAGGGCAGGAAAAAGGTACTATCTGGTATAGTGCTGATTTGCTTCCTGCTCTGTTAGGTATCAAACCCCAGAAACGAGGTCTAGTCTGTCTCTCTTATTGTAGCCAACTGACTACAACACTAACCTCCAGCTTCCTGCCCAGTGAGTGCAGGCCTCCTTTTCTGTTTCCTTCTTTTCTCTTCCCAAGATCCTGTGCTAAACACCATAATATAATAATGAAGAAGTATATGTTTCAGAGATTTCTCTTCTTTATGGTTCTACCCTCAGAGAAAAAAGAAAAAAAGAATTGTTGATTATCTTAACCCATACATAACCTGTGGCACAAAAAGATCCCTGTCAAATAGTCCTCCCTTAATAAATTCTCTTTGCCATTGTAAACTAAGACACGACCTTTAAGCATTAATACCCAGACAATACAATATTTGTGTGTTATTTAATTAGCTTATTACTTTTGTTAATGCACATTCCTGTGGTTACACTACTTTCCACTCACCCTGAAAAAAAAAATTACATGGGATTAAAATGTTTTTTACCAACATGTCCATATTTTTGCTCCGTCTAAAAACAATTTTAACCTCCTAGCCAAGCTCTCTTAATGTTTTCAGGTTATCTCCTAACAATAGCTAATTGATTAAGTCCTAGAAAATTACAACAATAAGTCTTTGTGCAATTTATAACATATTGAAGATTTGGGGTTTGGAAAAAAAAATAATGTGAGAGACCCAGTAAAGACCACTGTCATTTTTGTACCATCTAATCCCCATTATAATGTGATTGTTATCAAACTGGGAAGTGATCATCTGGCAGCATAAACCACACTAAAAAAGCTAATTCAATAAATCAGAGGGGTTAGTCCATGGCATCTACATGCTCAAACAAGAGAGAGAGAGAACACTGGCTTTAATAAATCCTTAGTTTCCAGCCAAAGGCCTTTCAGAGCTCTTGGCTGCCTGATCAGCTGTCTGGGATTGTGAAAGCAAAGAAAGTTTATGGAGCTAAGGGGGGAACTTCCGGTTTACCAAAAAAGGAGATTTGAACTGGATAATTTGCTCAATATTCTACATAATTACCTTACCATCATGTAATTGTCTAATAGTTATCACGCCGTTTTAGGTATGATGAAACTAAGGCCAAAAATAATTAAGAAACTTGGTCTCAGTTGGGCAACTAGGTAATGATGAATCTGGAACGCAAACCTCTCCACAAAGTCCACATCATAAAACAGGGTCTCAGAGGGTGCTACTGACTTCTATCCATGATTCCATTCTAGTGAGTTAGGTCACCAAGTGTGGGCACGGTGTATGGAAACCAGTGAGCCACATCACTGAGCTGACCAGGTCGAGTTACTCAGTGATATAACAGATATTGAGCAACTGCTATATGCCAGGTACTATTCTAGGTGCTAGTGATACAGCAGTCAACAAACTGACAAAGCCTCTATCTTCACTGAGTCTATATTCTACTGATGGGAAACAGATAACAAAGGACATAAAAGTGTAAGGTAGTGATAAGTGTTATGAAGAAAACCAATGACAGGTAAGGAAGGAAACAGAGAGCTGGTAGGAGTGTAATTGCATACAGACATCCAGGGCAGCCTTCTCTGACAACAAGATACTGAAGCAAAGACTGAAGGAAGTGAGAAGAAAGTAGCAGATGGAATCCAAGAGGTGGGTGAGCATAGGCAGGATGCTCACTACATTTAAGGAAAAGCTCCTAAAATGCCAGCGTGGTGGCAGCAAAGTAACCCAAGAGGAAGTTAAAAGAGAGCAGGTAAAGTAGGGTGGCAGAGAAGGAGATGATCATGAAGAGCCCATAGATTTGACTCTATGTGAGGTGGGAAGTCTGGAAAGTTTTCGGCAGAGGAGTGACATACTCCAATTTATATTTTAAGAGAATCACTCTAATTAGCTAGTTGATTGGACTGCTACTACTTAGTATGGTTTCCAGATACAAATAGGATGAAATGTAGGATGGCAGTACAAAGAGCGTGGGATTTAGAATTAGATCTGGGACCAAATCTCACAATTTTTCATCTGTTAGTTCTTCCTGTCAGATCTTGGAAGCTAAGCAGGGTCGGGCCTGGTTAGTACTTGGACGGGAGACCGCTTGGGAACACCAGCTGCTGTAGGCTTGGGAGAAGGACTCAGCAACCCACTCCCAAAAATCAATCCACCGTTGAAATAAAAACCCTATATAGCAGAGAATAGTAGAGAAGCACTGACATTAATGTTTTGCCTGGTGTACATAAGGTTGCTATGAGTCAGACACCAATTTGACAGCACCTAACAGCAGTTCTCCTAACTTTGTGTTAGTTATTTTAAGCCTTAGAACCTCAATTGCCTCAACTGCAAAAGAAGAATACAACCTGCCCTGCAAAGTTATTAATTAAATGTTTCTATAACACCTGAGCCTGCAGCCGTAGCCCTGTGGCATCCGATCCCATCAGATCTCAGAAGCTAAGCAGGGTCTGGCCTGGTTAGTACCTGGATGGGAAACCGCCTGAGAACACCAGAAGCTGTAGGCTTGGGAGAAGGACCTGGCAACCCCCTCCCAAAAAGCAATCTGCCATTGAAAACGCTATGCACAGCAGAGAAGCACTGACAATAGTGTTTCCCCTGTTGTACAGAGGGTCGCTCTGAGTCGGATACCGACTCGACGGCACCTAACAACAACAACAACATAGCACCTGAAGGGCTGGGATTTAGCTCAGTTGGTAGAGCGCTGTGCTGCAGTCTCTGAGGTCCCAAGCTCAATTCCCAGCACCACAAAAACAGGAGAAGGACCTGGTAATCTACTCCCAAGCCAATCCCAAAACAGCCATTGAAAACCCAATGAGGGTCATTATGAGTTGGATACCAACTCCACGGCACCTAACAACAACAACAACATAGCACCTGAGAGACTGGAATATAGCTCAGTTGGTAGAGGGCTGCTCTGCGCTCTCTGAGAACCTGGGTTCAATCCCCAGCACCACAAAGATGGGAGAAGGAGTAAGTGGGAAGAAAGTTGGAAGCAATCCACTTCTGAGGTAATCTTGAAGCAATCAGCCATTGAAAACCCTATGTTCTACCCCAAGTGTTCTACCACTAACCTACATTCCTAGCCCCTTCAAACATACACAAAATTAAAACAAGTAATGAATCACAGTTCAATTATCCAATCTTATTTTATCTTTATTTGGAATATTTTAAAGCAAATATCAAGGATATTATCATTTCTACTACAAATACTTGTTTGTATCTCTAACAGAGAAGATCTTTTTGTTAACATAACTCCAACATAATGATCAAATCTAACAAAACTAACAATCATTTCTTAATATCCTCTAGTACCAAATCCATGTTTTTCCAAATTTCCCAAATGTCTCAAAAATACTTTTTACAACTGTTCTACTCAAATCAAGGTCTCAATCAGGCCATTAAATTGCAGTTAGCTGATGCTGCAGTTTGGTCAGGTGTTCTGACAGGCTCATGTGTTAAAGGCTTGGTATGCAGCCTGTGGTGCTTTTGGGAGGTGGTGGAACCTTCAGGAGATGGGGCCTAATGGGAGGAAGTGAGGTTACTAGGGTGTGGCATTGAAGGAGATGGTGGGACCTCAGCTCCTCTCTCTCCCCGGTCTCCTCTCTCCCTCTCTCCCTAGCCTTCTTGGCTGCCATGAAGTAAGCACTTTCCTCTACCACACAGTCCCACCATTTGTTCTGCCTCACCACAGGCCTAAAAACAAGGAGCCAACTGAACATGAACTGAACCTCTGAAACTGTGAACCAAAAGAAACCTTTCCTCCTTATACATGGTTTGTCTCAGTTATTTGCTCACAGTGACAGAAAGCTGACTAACACCACTGGCAGGGCTCTCATGTCTCCTTTGGTCTGTGAGTTTCCCCTTCCTTCCATCCCTCATCCCTCTGTCTTTTGTTCTTGAAGAAACAGTCAGTGGAAAGATGTTCTCTATTCATAGCAGATCAGTAATGCCCCCTCTATATGCAAAGGGCATCAGTGCACATACTGTATAGCAGACATTTTCCAATTCCTTTCAGAGAGGAGGACTGTTTTTTGCTTCCAAGAGGGGATAATAACACTACCAACTCCTGTAGAGAAAATGTCACTTAACATGGGTGAGATGGTCAAGAGCAGACTTAGGCTCTTTAACATGGTATAATGGGCGATTGTGGAAATTGACCATATGACATGAAACATTTCCTTCCCTCCCTCCCTCTCTCTTTCACACTCTCTCTCTCTCACTCTCGCACTCTCCTTTTTATTTTTCATTTTTTCTTTCTTTCTTTTTTTTTTTTTTTGTGGTCCTTGGAGGTTGAACCCAACCAAGGCCTTGCATATACTTTGCAAGCGCTCTACTCCTAGGCTGCATTCTCAGCCCATTTTTATTTTGTTATTTTTGTTTTGAGACAGGGTCTTGCTAAGTCATGCAGATTGTCTCTGGCCTCGAACTTGTGATCCTCCTACCTCACCCTCCTATGTTGCTAGGATTACAGGCATATCTGAGGCATTTCTGCAGGTCAAAGAATTCTCTGAGAACAATTATGAGATAAAAATTTAGATGATCATCATGAGACTGTCAACAATAGAATTTCCTATTTTTTGTGAGAGAGTGATCAAAAATTTTTCCTTTTCCTCGTGAAAAGAGTGCCTGTAGTGGTATCACTGGGGTGTTGGATCCCATCAGATCTCAGAAGCTAAGCAGGGTCAGGCCAGGTTAGTACTTGGATGGGAGACTGCCTGGAAACACCTGGTGCTGTAGGCTTGGGAGAAAGACCCAGCAACCCATTTCTAAAAAATAATCAGTTATTGAAAACCCTAGAATAGCAGAGAAACAGTAACAATACTGTTTTGCCTGTTGTACGTAGGGTCGCTATGAGTCGGCTACCAACTCAACAGCACCTAACAACAACTACAAAAGTGAAAAGAGTAAGAAAAGAGAACAGGTCATTTTCTAATGTTCTTGTTGGATGCCTTTGAGTCAGGTCTGACTCATAGCAACCCTATGTACAACAGAACAAAACACTCGCTGATTCTGGGCCAGACCCAGGACCTTCTTTATATTTAAGCCCATTGTTGCAGTCACTGTGTCAGTCCATCTACTTGAGGGTTTTCCTTTTGTTTTCATTGACCTGCCAGTCTCCCAATCATGAATTACTTCTCTAGGGATTTATCCTATCTGACATGTCCCAAACATGTCAGATATAGTTTATCCTTCCTTGCTTTCAAGAAACACTCTGGTTGCACTTCTTCTAGGACAGATCTGTGGGTTCTTTTGACAGTCCATGGTATATTCAATATTCATCTCCAGCACCATAATTCAAAAGAATCAATTCTTCTCTTGTCTCCCTCATTCAATATCCAGCTTTGACAACTATATGATATGATTGAAAATACTGTGGCATGAGTCAGGAGCACCTTTGTCTTCAGTGTGACATCTTTACTTTTCAATACTTTAAAGAGGTCTTTTGCAAGAGCTTTTCCCAATGCAGTGCATCTTTTCATTTCTTGTCTGCTGCTTCACTGGGTATTGATTATAGAACCAAGTAAAGCAAAATCTTGGATAACCTCAATCTTTTCTCCATTTATCATGAAGTTGCGTACTGACCCAGTTGTATGGATTTTTGTCTCATTGATGTTGAGGCACAATCCATACTGAAGGCTGTGTTCTTTGATCTTCACCAGTAAATGTTGCAAATCCTCTTCAGTTTCAGCAAGTAGAGTTGTGTCATCTGAATAATGCAGGTTGTTAATAAGTCTTCCTCCAATCATGATGCTACGTTCTTCCTCATAAAGTCCAGCTTCCTATTGCCCTTAGCACTGGTGTCCCAACTGGGTTGGTTTAACAAAATTCAGCTCTGGATTCCTAGCCGGAGCTAGCTGGCTTTCATTATTCTTTCAGGTGATTCTAATAACAAGATCCCAAAAAACTGTAAAGATTCTGATATATTCTGAATGAGCAGAAGCAATTTTCAGAAATGAGAGAAAAGACAATCAGGTAAAAATAACTTCTTTTGATTCCATAGGATGGTGTGAGTAGATTTTAGCAAAGGATCACTTGTGAAAATAACTTCCATAGAACTAAATTTTCAAGACTGTGTCTAAGAAGTAACTTCTAGAAGCAAGTCAAAATGTCAAATTTAGATATTGGTTCCCATAACACTTTATTTAACTATCAAGTACACAAATTCCCTTGCAGACCTTAATAAAAGACCAAAATTAGAAATGACGTGTTTGTATTCATTGCGAATTATTTTGGATTTGTGGATCCTTTTGAAATGCCCATGTGGGTCAACATGGGGTGGGAGTTGGCAAAAGAAAGCACAGACTCCCACTCAGAGCTAATTCTGGCTCTGGTAATCAGGGAAACACAGAGGCAGCCAAGTATGGACTGGCAGCTCCAACTAGCTTGTTTTGTGACTTTGTCTTTCATTCAGTAGTCAACCTTCCTTTGGCATTCATTAGAGTGTGACCTAGCACTTGCCCACCATGTTTTGAGTATAATAATTATCAGTCAAAATGTAAAACAAGAGCCAAGTGTGGTGGTGCACACCTGTAATCCCAGCGACTCAAGAGGCTGAGGCAGGAGGATGGCAAGTTCAAAGCCAGAGGCAGTAACTTAGTGAGACCCTGTCTCAAATAAAAAAATAAAAAATGGGCTGGCAGGTGCAACCCAGTGGTGGAACATGTACAAAGTATACACAAGGGACTGGATTCAACCTTCAAGTAACACCAAAAAAAAAAAAAAGTAAAGCCAAGAGTCTGGGTTAGCACTGACATTCACCTTTAATTAAGATGGATAATTCAGAAAGACAAATCACAGAAGGAAGTCAGTAATCTATCAGACACAAAGACAAAATAGTAGAGAAAAATGGAGTGATAGGAAGAGAAAATAGACAAGAGAGAAAAAGAATACTACTGCTTTGTTTTGTCTTATAAACCCCCAAATGTCTGATGAAAAAGAAAAAGGAAATGAAATAAATTGTTGTTACATCCATATCCAGTGCATGTGTTTTACAGTTGGCTGAAGTTCACATAGGATTGTCAGAGAGAACTTCAAATCTCTTCTACAATGGGCTGATGGTGAAGAAGAGCAGAGAATGCAAGAGTGGCCCACTATGTACTTTACCAATACTACTGGCCAAAGAAGTGAGGCCCTGCCTTGGACAAGGTCTGTCTATGAAAGCAAAGGCCAACCTGTGCCCCTGGGGCCTTACTCATATCCAAAGACATGAGTAAGACTAGCTTGGCCTATTCAATCACTGAATTCTTCCATAGGGGAGCACCCTGGAAAGAAGGAGGAACTTATCACATGGATACTGATTTAAAGTCAAGAAAGGTATGTGTCAGGGTTGTATTCTTTCATTGTACCTCTTGGATCTCTATGCTGAGCAAATAGTCTGAGAATCTGGACTTTATGAAAAAGAATGCAGTATCAGGATTGGCAGAAGATTCATTAACAGTGTGCATTATGCTTATGGCACAACTCTGCTTGCTGAAATTGAAGAGGATTTGAAACATTTACTGATGAAGATCAAAGAACACAGCCTTCAGTATGGATTGTGCCTCAACATCAGTGAGACAAAAATCCATACAACTGGGTCAGTTCGCAACTTCATGATAAATGGAGAAAAGATTGAGGTTATCCAAGATTTTGCTTTACTTGGTTCTATAATCAATACCCAGTGAAGCAGCAGACAAGAAATGAAAAGATGCACTGCATTGGGAAAAGCTCTTGCAAAAGACCTCTTTAAAGTATTGAAAAGTAAAGATGTCACATTGAAGACAAAGGTGCTCCTGACTCATGCCACAGTATTTTCAATCATATCATATAGTTGTCAAAGCTGGATATTGAATGAGGGAGACAAGAGAAGAATGGATTCTTTTGAATTATGGTGCTGGAGATGAATATTGAATATACCATGGACTGTCAAAAGAACCCACAGATCTGTCCTAGAAGAAGTACAACAAGAGTGTTTCTTGGAAGCGAGGATGGCTAGACTACATCTTACACATTTTGGATATATTGTCAGGAGGGTCTTATCCCTGGAGAATGACATCATGTTGGGAGAGTGGCAGGTCAGCAAAGAAAAGAAAGAACCTCAAGCAGATGGATTGACACAGTGGCTGCAATAAGGGGTTTCAACCTAAAAAAGATCATGTGTCTGGCATAGAATTGGGGAGTGTTTCATTTTATTATACAAAGGGTCGCTATGAGTTGGGCTGGACTCTACGGCATCTACCAACAGCAACATCACATGGATAAGCTCATAAAGAAGCTATAGCTCTCACTATCTTAGTCCATGTTGTGCTGCTTTATCAGAATAAACAAGACTGGGTAGTTATTTAAAAAAAAACACAGCAACTTCTTATAGTTCTAGAAGTTGGGAAGTCCAAGATCAAGAGGCCCACAACTGGTTAGGGCCTTTGTGCTATATCATAACAGGGTGGATGTCATTATAGGAAGGAAGGAGGAGAAAGAGCAAAAGCATGCAAGAGAGAATGTAAGAAGGTGTTAAGCTCAGTCTTATAACCAACCTGCTAGCTGGGCACAGTGGCACATCCCTTTAATCCCAGCAACTTGGGAGGCAGAGGCAGAAGGATTCCAAGTTTGAGGCCACAGGCAGTCTGTGTAACTTAGTGAAACCCTGCCACAAAATACGAAGTTAAAAATGAGGGTACAGCTCAGTGGCTGAATGCTTGCAAAAAGTATGCATGAGGCCTTGGGTTCAACAACCCTGTACTACACACACACAAAAAAAATAACCAACCATCTCTCAGGTTAATGAACACATTCCCATCATAAGGACATTAATTCATTCACATTAAATCATATCTTAAAGGTGCCACTTCTCAACACTGTAGCATTGGGGATTAAGTTCCCAACATGTTAACTTTGGGGGGACACATTCAAACCACAGCACTCAGTTAGGAAGGAAAAATCAGGAAACATTTGTAGATAGCATGAGAATGAGTCAAAGCGCTCTATTCCAGTGTTTGTCTCTTGATCTGCTATATTTTTTCTATTTTTGGGAATTAAGTGGCATTAAACACTGTACGATTGTTCCTACTTTTGGTTCATTGACCTTAATTGCTCTACATTTCTTTTATGACTGTCCAATCTATCACTGCCCAATATTAATAGAGAGTAGATTTTTTTACTTCTTCCATTTTAAATTCAATAGGAGAAATTTTGGTTTGATTTGACCAAGACTCTAGTTTACAATAAGTTGTTTTAAAAGAAAAAAAAATGAAAAATTGGCAACTGATAAAGGTTGTTCTTTAGAAGAAGGGATAATGTGCTGATTCTGTTTTTTCAAGCTAGAACTAACATGACCAATAGGAAAATATAGGGAGACAGGTTTCAGTTCAAGGAAGAACTTTTTATCACTTTTATCTGCCTAATCATGAAATATAACACTCTGTGAAGAAATAAGATACATGACACCAAAAAATAGCCAACATTGGCTAATGTCCTATAAGGGAAATCAAATATGAGTACCTCTATAGGTGTAAGGATCTTTAACACAAACATTTTTGAGAGCCTCTTCCCACCACTAATGTAGTATTCACGCTCTTAGAATCTATTAATGCTGTGGTTTGGATCTAAAGTACCCTCAAAGGTCATGTGCTTTAACATCTGGTACCCCACTGGTGGAGTTCATGGAATCTTGGGAAGTGGTCCTTAGCTTTGCAGATGTAATGCCACTGGACGCTGACCTTTCAAGGTTTTTCCCCCAGACCCAAGGTTCATGTTTCTCTCAGTTCCTCATCCACCAAGCTACAAAATCATGTGCCACAGGACTTGCCATCACCATCATGCCTTCCCTGCTGCCCTTACAGACTGATTCTCTAAGGCCACAATAACCCCCCCCCCATAAGTTTGAGTTGGTTTTTCTGCTATAGCGACAGCTGACTACACAAACAAGAATCCATAACAAATGATGCCACAGAACTGCACACTCAGAAATTATTTAAACAGTAAATTTTATGTTAGGTATATTATACCACATAAAAAAGAAACCATGGTGACAAAATATTAATTTAGTAATGCTTTTTAAATAAATTGTATTCTATTTTTACAACAGCACTTATGTACATTAGGAAATCAAAATACGATTAGATAGAAGGCAGAAGTCCTAATGTTCTACAGCAAAGCAGGGTAACCACACTTTATAGCAATTTATTACATATTTTATAAAGAACCAGAAGAGCAATTGGAGTCCTATCAAGGAAATACTTTCCTATGCCTATATGATGGAGGGTATTGCCTATCATGTCTTCTTTTAGTTTTAAAGTTTCTGGTTTTATGTTGAGGTCTTTTATCTATTTTGAATTAACTCTCATACATATTGAGAGATGTGAGTCGGTTTTCATTTTTCAGCATGCGGATGTCCATGTTTTCCAGCACCGTTTATTGAAAAGGCTATCCTTTTTCCAGTTTGCTTCCTTTGCTCCTTTGTCAAAAATAAGGTGACTATAGGTGTGTTGAGGTATTTCTGGGTCTTCTATTTTGTTCCAGATGTCTTCAGGCCTATTTTTGTGCCAGTATCAAGCTGTTTTTGCTACCAATGCCCTATAATATAGCTTGAAGTCAGGGATTGTGATTCCACCTGCATTAGTTTTGCAGCTTAAGAGTGTTTTGGCTATATGTGGTCTTTTGTGATTCCATATGAATTTTTGGATCATTTTTTTATTTCTGTAAAGTCAGTCAGTGGAATTTTAATGGGGATTGCATTAAATCTATAAATTGCTTTTGGTAGGATAGCCATTTTTACTATATTAATTCTCCCTATCCAGGAGCAGGGAAGGTCCTTCCATTTTTCAGTGTCCTCTGCTATTTCTTTCTTTAATGTTTTGAACTTTTCCTTGTAGAGATCTGAAGGGTCTTTGGCTAGATTGATTCCAAGGTATTTAATTTTCTGGTGGGCTATCATCAAAGGTATTTTTTCTGAAATTTCCTTCTCTTCCTGTTTACAGTTGGTGTAAAGAAAAGCTATGGATTTTTGTGTGTTGATTTTATATCCTGCCACTTTGCTGATGGAGTTGATTAGATCTAAAAGTTTCCCAGATGAGGCTTTGGGGTCTTTTAGGTATAGAATCATATCATCTACAAATAAGGATAATTTGACCTCTTCATTGCCAATCTGTATCACTTTGATTTCTTTCTCTTGTCTGATTGCCCTGGCAAGGACTTCAATTACTATGTTAAATAGGATAGGAGAGAGAGGACATCCTTGCCTTCTTCCAGATCTAAGAGGAAATGGTTTCAGTTTTTCTCCATTTAAATAAGAATAGATAAATGGATTACATGAAATTAAAAAGCTTCTGTACAGCAAAAGAAATAATTAACAGAGTCAAGGAAACCCCCACTGAATGGGAAAATAATTTCCCATTCTATATATCAGACAAAGGTCTAATTACCAGAATTTATAAAGAACTCAACAAAAAAATTCCCAAGAAAACAAATAACCCAATACACAAATGGGCAAAGGAACTGAATAGACAATTCTCAAATGAAGAGGTCTGTAAAGCCATGAAACACATTTAAAAATAAATGCTCAATATCCCTAGCCATTAGGGAAATGCAAATTAAAACAACTCTGAGATTTCACCTTACACCAGTAAGAATGGCCAAGATCAATAAAACAAATAACAACAAATGCTGGTGAGGTTGCAGAGAAAAGGGAACACTCTTACATTGCTAGTGAAGCTGTAAATTGGTCCAACCACTGTGGAAATCAATATGGAGATATCTTTAAAAACTCAAAATTGATCTACTGCATGACCCAGTTATAACACTATTGGGAATTTACCCAAAGGGAGATGTGTCATCATACCACAGAGACACCTGCATCTCCATGTTCAATGCAGCACTTTTCACAATAGCAAGGATATGGAATCAACCAAAGTGCCCATCAACAGAAGAATGGATAAAAAAAACTATGATACATATACACAATGGAATACTACTTAGGAATAAAAAAAAATGAGATAATGCCATTTGCAGCAAAATGGATAGAATTGGAGAAAATTATTTTAAGTGAACAAACACAAGCTCACAAAGAGAAATACCACATGTTCTCACTCATATGTGGGAGCTGAGTCAAAACTAGAAGGACAAAATCCTATGCAGAGGTTGGGACATAATAAAAAAAAAAGCTAAGAATGATATTATTATAGATGGTCTAGAAAATTCATGTAATAGTTCTGACAATGTAAAAAGAAAGTTCACTACAGAAAAAGTTTCTATCTTAAACAGAACTGGAACCCAAGAATATATAGAAAAATAGTACCATAAAAAGACAAGCAAATGGAAGAGAAGTGGGGGGGGATGGAGGCAGGAAGTGCACAAAAGGGTAAGGGGTAACTTATATGTATAATGTACAATAAAATGCATATATGGAAATGTCACAATGAAAAGCATGTCAGAATGAATCACATTAAAGTGTACATTAAAAATTTCCAAAACAAACAAACAAATAAACAAACAACAACAAAAAAAGAAAATAATTCAAGTCCCAACACAAAGAAATAGTAAATGTTTAAAGAGATGGAAATGCTAATCACCCTGATTTGATCATTACACATTATATACATGCATCCAATTATCACACTATACCCCATAAAGAGGTACAATTTTTAATACCCCCAAAAAAGGAAAATCATATTCATTACTCCATTTGTTTATGTACTTGTGGAATGCCCAGTATGAAACAGGCACTGAGGTAGGCACCAAAGATACAAAAAAAATTAAAAACCAATATGGTACCTAACCGCACTTATATATGCAAGGCTTGGTCTGTATTAAGTTATGGGCAAAGTTCACATGTATATTGAAGAACACTGTCTAATTCCCCAGTTTTTCAGGAGTCCTTGGCCCATAGAGAACAACTAATCTAAAGCATTCTCCTCCTTTAACCACCAAATCCTTACTGTATGCATTATAAACAAAAAACATGTCAGGAAATTATTGCTTAGAAGGATATGATAAAATATAAAAAGGTTGTTCCATGCTGACTTGGTTATGTTGTTGTTAGGTGCTGTCATGTCAGGTCCAACTCATAGCGACCCTTACAGGGTTTTCAATGGTGGATTGTTTTGGGATTGCCTCAGGAGTTGATTGCCACATCCTTCTCCCATTTTTGCAGTGCTGGGAATCGAACCCGGGATATCAGAGACTGCAGAGCAACACTCTACTAACTGAGCTAAATCCCCACCCCTGACTTGGTTATAAGAAGACAGAATTAGGATGTTTTCTCATGGTAACCGAGCTTTTGACCGGAATATGAAGCTGATTGATACACACTGATTTGTCATTCTAGGTCTAGATGTTTGCTTCTACTGTACAAAAAGAAAAAGACACTCATACTTTTAAAAATTCTTTGGAAGGAGTATTTAAGGGCATCTAAAATAGAGCTGTGAATCTGTAGTTTAAAATAAAGTTTTACTTTAATATCACACTCAGTTTTGATGTTGAAAAAAAAACAATAGTCAGACAGTTAACCATTTACCTGATATACTGGGTGCCTGCCAAGGTACTTGCTGATTTCATTATAAAATGTGTCCTTCGGTGCCACGGGGGGTGGGGGATACAAATAAGAGGGATTTCCCTGTTTTGCATCTATATTTGATATATGTTCTTTTAGGAAGGGAGTGAGGGGAGAAGAAGGGTCTTTTATATTCGACTATACTATCTGACAACAGAGAACTTCTGAATAATCAGATTTTCCCCCATTCCCCCATTTGACCCTCTACTGAGCAGGTCACAATCCTTTCCCACCTGGAGCTCTGCAGGGGGTGTGACAGGTAGAGACATTACTGGACATTTGCATTTAAAGAATTAATAAAAATTCCTCATTTGCCTGAATGCCCCATGAAGTTTATGACCTTGGTGCTTTATAACCCCCTACGAGAGTTTGTCTTCTGGTATGGCCAAAGAAATCAACACAAGTCTGTATTTTAAAGTATGCAATTAGCAATGTGTTACTGGACCTCACACTGGAACTATGCAGTTCCCTTGGCCACAGAACCTCACAAAAGGGAAACAAACAATACAGAATGAGGAAAAGCATTCCCTAGGCTATATTAACTTTTAGGTCACCCATATCAATGGTAGCTATTGCATGTAAATCTGTTGAGGACAAAAAGGTCAAAACTGCCTTTCTTTGGGTTGACATAAAAGAACTTCTTTTTCACTTATTCCAGCCAGAAGTTGGCATCATGGTGGCTCCCAAGGATGGTTTTCAAGGTCTAGTTTGCAAATCTACCTTAGGGTGTTCTGGGATCTGTCTCTGCAGCCATCCCTGAGCACAGTCTACCTTGAGGGTCCTATACTCTACTTGGGGCAACACAGAAAGAGGCCCCTGAGAATGGGTCCCACCAAGAAAATGCTGGGCTCTACCAACACCCTGCAGATAAGTGGGTGGAAGAGGCCACAGGAAGGGAGTACTTGTAGAAAACTCAAGAGTATTTCCTGAACCAAGGGAAGGAGAGGCTGACACTGAAGAAGACAGAGAACAGGACACCAATTATTGGTCCACAGATCTGCTGTATAAACTTAAAGAAGGAATTTCTTGAAAGTAAGTGGAATCCCAAACCAGTGAGGCCACTCAGGACTTTGGCAGAGACTCAAGCGCCCTCTATAGGCAATGCTGAGGTTTCCAGGCCCTGTGCTGCGTGAGGAGGGATTGTTGTTGTTAGGTGCTGAGACCAGTGGACCCATAGTGACCACATGTACAACAGATGAAACACTCCCCAACACTGTGCCTGCCTAGCACTATGTCAGTGTTTTTCTACTATTCATAGGGTTTTCAATGGCTGATTGTTTTGAGATTGCTTCAGGAGTGGATTGTCATGTCCTTACCCTATTTTTGTGGTACTGAGGATCGAACCAACATCCTCATAAAGTGCAGAGCAGCACTCTACCAACTAGGCTACACTCCAACCCCCTTGAGGAAGGGTAGGGAACTAGTTTTTCCCCCCATGTATCTGTCAGCTTGTTGTGTTCTGAGGGTTTGTGTGTTGCTGTGATGCTCAAAGCCATACCATCAGTATTTCAGATACCAGCAGGACCACCCATCGGGGCCAAATTTTAGCTGAGCTTCCAGAATAAGACAGACTAAGGAGAAGAACCCAGCAGCCCATGCTAAAAACCCTATGAATAACAAAGAAGCACTGTCAAATATAGGGCCAGAAAATGAGCTCTGCAGGTTGGAAAAAATTCGAAAGAAGACTGGGAAAGAGTTGCCTCCTCAAAGTAGAGTCTACCTTAATGATGGGAATGGAGTAAAGCCCCTGAGACATCCTTTTGCTGATCTAGTATCACTCAAAATGAGAAGAAACATAGTGTCTGCAACATTGGGCTCAAACATAATAAGATTGTGTTCATGGCACAAGTGTCGGGTAGTGTTTTGTTCTATTGTACATAGAGTCACCATGAGCTGGGTACAACTTGATGGCACCCACCAACAAACAGAGATAGTTACAAAACATACAAGAATGAGAAAGTTTCCAAGGCCATCCATACCTGAAAGCTGTCATAGAAGACCTGTCTGATAAGAACATTCCCAAGAGCAACAGTGTCTTCTCTTCTTATATGTCCCTCTTGAGGGAAAACAGCCAGTCTTTACTGAACAATTAGCATTTGGCAATGGAGAGGAAGAAAGGGCAGTCTCTCCTTTGGGAAACTACTCTATGCTCTTGAGCCCTTTTATCCTAAATTGTCTGGATCCTTGACTGCAAAATTATTTCTTCTTTCTTCCCCTGAAAACTTTGCAGAGTTCAACCTTCTCATCTCCCCAGGAACCTGACTTGGTGTTGCCTTAAAGGAAGTCTTACTGAGATGGCCATTCTACTAAACAGAGCTTTCTTTAGCCCAGCCACCATGGCTCCTGCTGCTCTGGCCTTGGGAGTGAGGTCCACTGTCCACTTTGCAAAACCATTTTAAGGACACAGTAGGTCCTTTTAGTCATTGGTCACAGCAGACAACCACCTATAACAAGGCTTCCACAAAGGTTCAAAAGGAACAGCTGCTTCCCCCCTTACTTCTCATGTCCTGTGAGCCTGAAGAGTAGATGACCCCAGGGTGGCCGTGGGAGACAGAGGTAGGAGAAGGTCACTGTGATTTTACACATTATGAGTTTATTTGGGAAAGCAGAGATCATTCTAACACTGCCCCCCAAGCCCCCATTTGTACTTCACGTGATTAAAAAATAAGCATCTATTCTGCTGAGGGGTGGGGAGGAGTGACCAACTGGGAGAAAACATAACATTAACTCCTAAAATGTGAATGAATTAGGATTATTGGGGGAGTTTGTTATATATAAGATTAAGGCTCTCACTTTAGACTTGATTAGAATTTCTAGAAGTGAATCTCAGGTATCTGCATATGTGGCAAGCTCCCCAGACGATATCCAAGCACTTTAGTATTTGAATCACTGGTATAGAGATTTATAACTGAAAAGTGATATGGCTCTTCTTGGGACTTGCAGCCTGCAGCCATACCACTGTGGCATCTGATCCCATCAGATCTCGGAAGCTAAGCAGGTTCAGGCCTGGTTAGTACTTGAATGGGAGACCACCTGGGAACACCAGGTGCTGTAAGCTTGGGAGAAGGACCTGGCAACCCACTCCCAAAAATCAGTCTGCCATTGAAAACCCTATGAATAGCAAAGAAGCACTAACAACACTGTTTTGCCTGTTGTAGGTAGGGTCATTTATAAGTTGGATACCAACATGAAGGCACTGAACAACAGGACTTACAAGGACCAGGAGTGAGCACTAGGAAACATCCATGCCTAGATTTCAACCTGCATTCATGTGGTAGACATTGTCCTACCCCCAACATTTGTAATGTACTGGCATCTCTACACAGCAAAGCCTGTTTTTGTTAGGTGCCATCAAGTAGAGTCAAACTCATAGCAACCCTATGTACAACAGAAGGAAGCACTCCCCAACTCTATGCTATGCCCAGCACTATGTTAATGCTTCTCTGCTATTCATAGAGTTTTCAATGGCTGATTGTTTTCAGGATTGCTTTGGGAGTGGATTGCCACGTCCTTCTCTCATTTTTGTGGTGCTGATGACCAAACCCAGGGCCTTACAGAGTGTAGAGCAGCACTCTACCAACTGAACTAACCCCCAGCCCAGATACAGTAAAGCCTGCATAGGCAAAATGCCAAAAATCCAGTGACAGGCAAGTTCTCCCTTATTTGCAGTTCTAGGAACAGAGTCTTCCAAAATGACTGACCAGGGAATTCCCACTGTCATGATAGAGACCATCACCTCCAACTCACAAAAGTTTGAACTTGCTCTGAGCACCTCCAAGATAATCATTTTAATATGTTTCCAAAATCTTTGATTGTACCTTTCCTAAATAACACCACAGGAAAGGCACTCCCCATCCAAGCTGAGCATCCCCAAATTCAATTCAGCTCTTTTTATAGTCTCTCTTCTGTTGTAAGATAAAGAAAATGCTTATATCCCTTTCCTGGAGTTCTCTTGACCCAGCTTACTTAGACTAGAATATAACAGAACCCATAAGAAAAGACAAGCAGTAACAGACAGAAGAGTCTTGATCCATTTCTAGAAAAGAGGCACTTTGAATTCTTTAATTCCAAAATGTCATCCATGTCAGACAGATCATCAATAATGCAGGATCATTGTGAGTTCTTTAAAAAGACCAATGCATTAAATATACATGAAATGTTTCACTAATCAGCCAGAACATATATTTGTGCACATATTTATGAGCCTTCTCCTCTTCAACTTCTAAATCATTTTGTACAGAGAGCATGATGTATGGCACCAAGTGGTAACATTGCATTTGGCATAAAACTGGGTGATCCTCTTTACCTCTTTTAGGATTGGCAGGATAATCTTAGGAAAATTAAAGAATACCAGGATATTTTCTGCAGTCTGCATTCATTTTTATTTCCTTAGTTAAATTACATATGACTGGAAGTCAGACAATTTTCTTTGAATAGTAACTAGAAATTTTTGACATACCTAGTGCCTGAATTTTATATGATACATGAATCAATTATAGCAATTCCTCCTATATTTGGCAACTACCACTTCTTTTAATTGCATTGCCAAGTCCATGACACAAAAGCTTTTTGCATATGTCATGTGACAAAATGAAAGAAAGTATTTGTGAATGGCTCCCTCTCAGGACCCGTAAAGCTTGTGATTTTTCCTAATCATGAAAATATTGACAAGAAGCCAGTCTTCCAATGACAAAGTTCTCTTCCCTTGTAAGAAATTTATACTCGAGAGCTCCATTCTTACATCCTTTTGAATGCATAGTAACATTTATTTATTTATTTATTTATTTATTTATTTATTGCAATATTAGAGGGCTGAACTCAGGGGCTTATGCATGCTAGGGCAAGTGCTCTACCACTGAAGCAGACCCCCAATACCCTTTTACTTTTCATTTGGAAACAGGGTCTCATTAAGTTATGAAGGCTGCCTCTAGCCTCAAAACTGTAATCCTCCTGACTCAGTCTCCTGCGTTACTGGAATTATAGGTGTGTGCCACCATTTGCAGCCACAGTAACTTTTCTTTGCAATGCTACATTGAAGTATAATCTTGCCAGCCACAAGGTTTTCCAAATATATCCACTTTACTTTTGCATAATTTAAGAGATCCAATTAAAATTCTCCTGAAACATCAAAAACTGTCCCAAGATTATATAGATAAGTCTCTTTTTATGACATAGAATACTGCAAGATTAAAATGACATTTTTTTCCAACTTCTATCCAGTAGAATGTCAGAAATCTTATGGACACTCCTACACATGCAGACTACCATTCTGAATTTTGTGTGTGCTGGGACTCAAACCCAGGCCCTCATACATACTAAGCACTTGCTGTACCACTGAGCTCCACCGGCAGGCCCCTAAAAATCTTGTCTCACTTTTGTACTTGGTTTTTGACATCATGTCCTATTGTTTGTCCTTCTAAATTTGGTTTTCCATTGGAGACTTTCTTTGCCTTTGTCCTTTTAAATTTTGTCCATTCTTGACCTTGCCTTTTATACAAAACTCCTCAAACTATGTTCTCAGCTTTATTCTTTTATGTATTTTTTGAACATCCATCCTTTGCCTTAGCTAAAAAGGACACAGCCTTTTGATCTATAGTTGTTCAAACTCTGCAAGCTCAGAACAAAATAATAACAAACTGATTTCATCTTCTACACTTTATCTTTCTGAACTGTAGTTCTCCTATTTATAAAATGAGGGAGGGGTAATAATATTTACCCTGCAGGTTAGTTGTACGGATTTAATCAGATAATATATATGAAATGCCCACCATACAGTCAGTACTTAATAATGGTTCACTGGGCTATTATTTGGCCTGACCTGGGTAGATTAGTTCCCCATTTTTCCTTAAGGATCGGGTTTAAAAAAAAAAAAAAAAGAAAGAAAAAAAGGTCAAGTAAGGCATGGTAGTGCATGACTATAATCCCAGCTACTCAGGAGGCAGAGGCAGGAGGATTGCAAGTTCGAGACCAGAGGCAGTCTGTGTAATTTAGCGAGACCTTCCTTGACTCAAAAAGTAAAAAAATGGGTTGGGGGGAGGGGTAGCTCAGTTGTACAGCTCTTGCAAAGCATGCAAGCGCAAGGCCCTGGGTTCAACCCCCAGTACCGCAAAAAAAATAAATAAAAAGGAAATGTCATCTTACTCCTTCCCTGTACCACACTATTTGGTGATTCATAATAACCTTGTAAATGTTATTCTATGAGCTTCTTATGATTCAAGTTCTGTCACAGGTGTTTTGTAGGGTAGAGAACTGTGTGAGCCACTTGTTACTTGGACATTATGGTTTCTAAGCAAAAAAGAAGAATAAAGAACAATATATCAAAATTATCTGATGAAGAAGTGCATCGATATACATTTGTAAGAAAGCATAACAAAATTATTCAGTGATACAAAGTTATATATTGTCAGTTTGATTTTTTCCTTTCTTTGTTTTTTATGAAATATTTGTAACAACTATTCATTGGGCAAATCCCTTCAAAGTGCTTCATATCACCTTGTTTAAAGAGTAGGTTAGGAGCTGGGAATGGTGGCAAATGCCTGTAATCCTAGCACTCAGAAAGCTAGGGCAGAAGGATCAGGAGTTTGAGGCCATCCTGGGCTTCAAAGGGAGACCTTGAGTCAAAAGGAGGAAAAAAAAAAAAAACAACTAAGGTTCATTTATGGAAATTTGAATTCCACATTATAAGTGAATAAAAATGAAATATTCAATAAATAGTGTTTGGAGAAGTTGTTATACACGTACAAAAAAAAAAAACCTCATATCATACAAACACCCAAAAACATAAATTCCAAGAATGTAAAGATTTAAGTATGAAAATCAAAGCCTTAAAACTGTTAGGAAAAAAATTAGGATTTAAAGAAATGATCAATAAATATCTAAAGAGCTGTTCAAATAACATACACTCAAGCAATGATGAGATACCATACCATTGGCAAAAATTAAGAATTCTGATAATACTTGGGGATACTGGAGAGATAGAAAAATAGGAATTCTTATACATTATAATTTGCTTAACAGAGCAATTTGGCAATATCTAACAAAGTCAAGGGTAAACTTAACT
>VMDO01022637.1:0-27395 GCA_007922755.1 Pedetes capensis | reverse complement strand
AATATGGGGAGTGTTCTTGTTAGGTGCCATCGAGTCGGTATCTGACTCATAGAGACCCTACGTATAACAGGCGAAACGCTATCATCAGTGCTTTTCTGCTGTTCATAGGGATTTCAACGGTGGATTCATTTTTGGGAGTGGGTTGCTGGATCCTTCTCCCAAGCCTACAGCACCTGGTGTTCCCAGGCAGTCTCTCATCCAAGTACTAACCAGGCCCAACCCTGCTAAGCTTCCGAGATCTGACGGGAACGGATGCCACAGGGCTACAGCTGCAGGCGTGAGAGTATTAGTTGTCTCTTAAAGACAAGGCAATGCAAACCAGAGAGGGTGGTTTGTCCAAAGTCACAGAGCTACTGAGCTGTGAAGTTCAGGACAGTTCTCATTCTCAGTCCATGCATTTTTCATTATTCTACATTTTTCTCAAGTTGTCTACTGTGGGAATACCTATGGATGTGTAGATACCCTCTGGGAATTCTAGTCATAGCCTAATTCCCTGGCAAGTTCGAGTTCTTGCAGAATCAGGTATAGTAGAGCTGATATTCACTTATAACACAGTCTTACAGCTGAGGAAGGAAGAAAATAAGTCCACAATAGTATGAATATATTCAAACATGTCTGTCCTAAGGTGGTCTTCTTCAGTTTGGTGTTGTGGACCTGCTTTTGTTCTTTTTCGTTTGGTAATGTATTAACAATTAGATCTGGAGGGTGTACGTCTGCCAGACTGCACCAAGCCAGGTGCGGCATTGTAAAAGCTTTCTTGGAGGGTGACAGAGAGTGGGAAAATTCTAGAGGAACCCTCCATGAGACCTCTTGTCACAAGGGGTAGACCTTGCTCTGAATGATCTATCTAGGAATTTCTTTTTCTTTTTTTTTCTTTTTTTGCAGTACTGGGGTTGAACCCAGGGCCTCGTGCTTGCATGCTCTGCAAGTGCTGGACCACTGAGCTGCACCCAGAGCCCTTTTTTTTTTTTTTTTTTTTTTACTTTTTGAGACAGGGTCTCGCTAAGTGACGCAGACTGCCTCTGGTCTCGAACTTGCGATCCTCCTGCCTCCGCCTCCCAAGCTGCTGAGATTATAGGAGTGCTTCACTGCGCCTGGCCTGTCTAGGAATTTCTGAGGCTGAGGGAAAGAGGAGAACCTTCTAATCCAGACAGCAAGCATTCTGCATCATCCAGCCTCTCTCTCATGCAGTGAGTAGGATCCGCCTCCCAGCCTGGTCTTAAGGGGCAGGATCTGGAATCCACGGCAGAGGATGACATGAAATGGCACAACTAATTGTCTTGTAATTAAGATGGTTAATGTTAGTGACCTTTTGGCCTAAAATAGAAACAAACATGAGGACCATTCAATAAGCTTTCTTTCCCTTCCTTCCTTCCTTCCTTCCTTCCTTCCTTCCTTCCTTCCTTCCTTCTTTCCATTTTTCCTTCCTTCCTTCCTTCCATTCATCCTTCCTTCCTTCCTTCTTTCTTTTCTTTTTTCCTTCCTTCCTTACCTCTTTCCTTTTTCCCTTTTCTTCCTTCTTTCCTCCCCCCTCCTAGTTAACTGAAAGCAAAAGAAAGGCTTCTATGTGTCGCGTTTAAATAGGATATGCATCTAAAACCTTCATATTTATCTGATGTTCTGAAAAGGTATCTGAGGACAGAGCAGAACGGTTCATCAGCACCAACTTTTTAAAGAGATCCCAAGAATAATTTCCAAAAGAGAAAAAAAAATGCTCTAGTGCTTCCAATTCTCATGTTGACTTGAATCAAAACACAGAAAGCCTTGCAGTGTGATCGGATGGGAAGCAAAGATACCTTTAGCTCCTGAGTGGATTCCGTGTAAGTCGGGCTAAATAGACCACTATTTTTGAAGGGCTGTGTCAGCTCTTAAGACTATCGGAACCATCTAAGAGGCTGGGAGGGTGGTACACGGTGGTAATCCCACCAGCAACCCCAGCACTCAGGAGGCTGAGGCAGGAGGATCGATTTCAAGGCCAGCCGGTACTACACAGTGAGTTCCAAGTCAGCCTATGCTACCCAGTGAGACCACGTTTAATAAAGAACAAAGAGCAAAATAAACAAGAGCCCCTGCAGCTCATGGGTGATGTGGCCACAGCCTCTGGGGCGCTGCTAACATCTCTGCCCTAGACGCCTTCCAAACGCACCCTGGCAATGCAGATGCGCAGCGTAGAGAACAGTGCGCCCCTTAATTCTTTCGAGAGCACAGGCTGGAGGTGAGGACCTGCATGTCTTTGAGCTTCCTAGCAAGAATCTTGCCTTAGGAGGTCACAAAGCGAACATCTTGTCTTAAGGAAGAGGCTTTAGAAGGAGACGTTGAAACAAGGCTGCGAGTACCATTTACTGAGGAAGTGCTCCGAAAAGGATCGCAAAGGGCCGTGGGGAAAACAAGTCAGGGAAGGAGAGAAACTGAGGTTTAACTGCAGGCCAAGGCCATGGTCCAGTCCCTGTCTGATCCCGGAGAAGGTCTGAGTGGAAGACCCCACCCGAGGCAAGGGAGCTGGGCTTCGTTACTGCCTTTGGCTAAGGGAAGGAGGAGGGTCAGGAGCACGGTCCCCAAAGCCTCTGGCGCTCTGCATGCCCCAAGGGCAATCTCACGAAGGGGCGTAGGGGCTGCAGGCTGTCAGACGTAACAAACACCAGCGTAGGAACGGCTTCTGGAATCCGCGAAGGAGCTTCAAGGATCTAAGCCAACCACCAACAGCAGCAGCATCTCCTGGAAATGCTGGAATGTTCTCCCTTCCGTGAGCACTGGTACTGACCGCTGTCATGGCCCCCTCACTCCTTCAGCCTCTCCACTCACCCCTCCACCAAAATAAAATCAGGAGTCTCATGACTAAAATTTCAAATTTAAGATGCATGTAATTCATGGGGCACATGGGCGTTGAATCAAGCAGCAGGAGGCTCTTCCCAGGGCTTTCTTATCCCTCTGTAGAACTCTTTATTGTTGATATCACCTCAACTTAGTTTGTTTAGTAATGACGTGGGGAGTCTTCCCTTTGTCTCCTCTTTGCTGGATTACAAAGGCCCCACAATCCTCCTAACTATGTAAATTATTGTTGGGTAGAAGGATGGACAAAGGGCTAAGCATAATGTAGTGTGCAAGGCTGTGGCATCAAAGCTCTCTAGGAGCCTTGTTGTTGTTGTTGTTCTTCTTCTTCTTGTTAGGTGCCATAGAGTTGGTATCCGACTCATAGCGACCCTGCGTACAACAGGTGAAACACTATTGTCAGTGCTTCTCTGCTGTTCATAGGGTTTTCAATGGTGGATTGATTTTTTGGGGTGGGCTGCCTGGTCCTTCTCCCAAGCCTACAGCATCTGGTGTTCCCAGGTAGTCTCCCATCCAAGGACTAATCAGGGCCGACCCTGCTTAGCTTCTGAGATCTGACAGGATCGGATGCCACAGGGCTACGGCTACAGGCTTTCTTGTTGTTAGATGCCTTTAAGTCAGAGCCAACTCATAGCCACCCTACATACAACAGAACGAAACAGTCCCCCACATTGTGCCAAGCCCCTGATCTTTTTTTGTTTAATCTCATTACTGTGTCAATCCATCCAGTCAAGAGTCTTCGTTTTTTTCGTTGACCTACCACTCTCCCAAAGATGATGTCCTTCTCCAGGGATTTGTTCCTCCTGCCGACATGTCTACAATATGTAAAATGCAATCTAGAAGGCTATGGATGGCCAACTAACTCTGCTGCTGAGTTAAAGGAGGCTTCCAGCAGAAGGAACAACTGACTTCAGCCTGCGAGATTTCCATCAGTGGAGGCAAAGAAGGGTAATAGGCTTTCCACGAGAAAGGTCTAGAGCAAATAATTGAAGATTAATTGTTGTTCTTGTTAGATGCCATCAAGTTGGCCTCCAACTCATAGCAACCCTGCGTACAACAGGTGAAACACTATTGTCAGGGGTTTCAATGGCAGATTGATTTTTGGGAGTGGGTTGCTGGGTCGGTCTCACAAGCCTACAGGACCTGGTGTTCCCAGGCGGTCTCCAATCCAAGTACTAACCAGGCCTGACTCTGCTTAGTTTCTGAGATCTGAAGGGATCGGATGCCACAGGGCTATGGCTGCAGGCGAAGGTTAATTGTTGTTGTTGTTGTTGTTAGGGGCTGTCGAGTGGGTATCTGACTCATAGGGACCCTCATAGGATTTTCAATGGCTGACTGTTTCAGGATTGCCTTGGGAGTGGATTGCCAGGCCCTTCTCCCATTTTTGCGGTGCTGGGAATTGAACTCGGGACCTCAGAGACTGCAGCGCAGTGCTCTACCACCTGAGCTAAATCCCAGCCTGAAGGTTAATTAGGCAACCATTAAAGAATCCCAGTGGCCAGAACTCTGGGGCAGCTTAGTGACGGAGCTCAAATGCCAGCTTCCTGGAGCTGAGATAGCAAGGACCACAGGAAAAATGGCTGTGGCTGCAGAGTCCCCTGTCTCCCTTTGTCCCTTGACATTACTTGGGGAGAGGCAACTGTCCCAGTCACAGCCTCCAACCTCCCAAAAGGAGCGTTCCCCACCTTCCCACCTCCGTCCTCAATATGAAGAACTCCTCTTCAACAACAGCAAGGCTGGATAGGGCTTGCCCACATTTCTATTCTCTCTCTCTCTCTCTCTCTCTCTCTCTCTCTCTCTCTCATACTCTCTCTCTCTCTCTCCTCTCCATCCACTCTCCTGCAGTAGTAGGGGGTTGAGCCCAGGGCTTTGTGCACGCTAAGCAAGAGCTCCACCACTTAGATGTCCCCCTAGTCCTTTTCTTATATTTTATTTTTGAGACAAAAAACAAAACCGTTTCGTTCTGTTGTACGTGGCTATGAGTCGGATCTGATTTAAAGGCATCTAACAACAAGAAGGCTCCTAGAGTGTTTTGATGTCACAGCCTTGCACATTCCGTTATGCTTAGCTCTTTGTCCATACTTCTACCCAACAGTAATTTACATAGTTGTGAGGATTGTGGGGCCTTTGTAATCCAGCAAAGAAGAGACAAAGCCCTCTGGCTTCGAACTTGTGATCCTCTTGCCTCTGCCTCCCTAGTTTCTGGGCTTGCAGAGGCACACCATGGTGCCTGGCTCACATTCCCCTTTAATTAGGTGGCATGACAATCATCAAAGATGTAAAGAATTACTTAACATAAACATTATCTCCAAGTTACTCCTCGGTAGGATGACCACCAACCCTAGATTTAACACTAAAAATCCCAGGAAATCCCTCAGTCCAGGGAAAATTGCCATGGTTGATCACCCTAATCCCCTGTAGGGCCTTGGCTCTTTTCTAGTCAGCTGTTTAAAGTTAGGAAATTAATTTGAAAACAACAGTGTTAACTTGATATGCTACTTTGGTAGCACATCGTGGCCATTTTCTAGCATTGTCTAATAGGAAAATGTGTATTTAAAGAGTTAGGATCACAGATGCTGGCCTCTCTGGACTGAGGCTGGCCCCTTCCTTTAAACCTCTACTGGTGTGACTTGGTGATTCTGAGTCCCTCTTAGCAACATGGCTTCAGTGTCTGTGGGTTGCAAAGGACCAGCTGGCGTTAGCTGGACAGCGATTGGGTTTCTTCTTGCCTTATTCAAACTGGACTTTATTGCTTTAGCTATTTCTGGTGCAACCTTATACCACATGGTCAACACACCTAATTTGTTCCTGCTTCATTTCAAGCATGCTTTCACTAAGTGAACTGTTTTGGGCTAATTCTCCTCAAAGAAGGGAGTAGGGTAATGATGGGTTTTCTCCATTAACAGTATGAGCTGATAAATAGAAAAGCAACATCCACAGGGTGGGATTACCACGCCCAGCCAAACTTCCTCTGATACCCTGGGCTGGTCATTCCTCTGGCCATGTTTTTGCAAGCTGGCTTGCTTGACCTCATCTCCTCTCTCCTGCCCTACTGTTACTTAACTCTGCATCTACTAGCCAGGTGACTACCTCTGCAGACCTATCTTTACAAGATGGCGGAGCACAGCGTGGTACACACAGAGAGTAGATTCTGAGCCAATGCTCCAGGAGCTAATTTTACAATACGTAAATGGAATGTTATGGGCATTGAAGTGGTCACGTTGGATAACTTCACAGATCAATCGGGAAAGACCGGCCTCATGACTCACTGGACAACTTCCACCATGTTCATGTATATGATGGTGCTTGGTAGTGAGCCACATGGTGTATTGAGGCATTTCTCTCTGTCTCTCTCTGTCTCTGTCTCTCTCTGTCTCTCTCTGTCTCTCTCTCTCTCCCTAGATTGGTGATATTAATGGACAAGCCACACATCTGGCTCCATGTGCTCGATGCCTGTACCATCCCTATCACTGAGATCCATCAGACTGTCCAAGGGTCCCTACCCAGAATTCTCAACTGTCCTGACACCCCTGCCACTTGATTTCTATTCCTGAGCACTGAGAGGGCCTCTTTCTCACTTTTTCACCCTCAGTCTCTGGCTTCTGGCAGAGTCTGTTGAACACATATTGTATTTTCTTTTGGTCCTTTATTTTTTTTTTTAACATTTCGTGATACCATTATGCTGTAACTTCCTCTTTTATAACCCTGGATGCTTCCCTGTGCATCCACGGAGTGTCTACCTTTGATAATCACACAGAGAATGCCCGTAAAACCCGGATTCTACAGCAATGTCCTCATGTCCACACAGCACACACGCAGGAAAGCCTCGGAGAAGTCTCACAGCTCGGCTTAGGTGTTTATTATTAGCAGGAGAACTGGGTAAACAACTGGCTTTCTCTTACGTTGGAAGCTTTCCCGTTGCAAAACTGTAACGTTGGGCCAAATATTCCGGTTATTGTGGAAAAAATGAGCCATGCGAATTGGCTAAAGGATGGAAAGTGAAAGATCTCAGCCGAGTCATAAATTCCACAGGACTTCACACTGAAGGGGAAATGCAAGTGTAGAAAGAGGAGGCCACAGACGTCCAAAGCCTCCCCTGCAAACCCTGCCTGTTCTGGCTCAGTGGTCCAGCACTTGCAGAGCATGTAGGCGCGAGGTCCTGGGTTCAACCCCCAGTACCAAGAAAAAAAAAAAAAGAATTGTGAATGAGCCAAAGTCAGGATCCTGAAACTAAAGTCACACAGCCATCAATTTCCTCAGTGTCTGACGCTTACACAGACCAGCAAAGGAGTTACTGGATATTATTTACTCTTCCATCAAGAGGTATTCCTGGGGGATGTTTTGGTTATTCTTGATCACGTGCTATAGGATACTCTCTGTCACTCTCCCAATGGTTTTGGTTTGCCTTGTGGTCGTCCTAACTCAGAGAGAGAGTTCAGTTATGACTTGCACTTCTTCAAGCTACTTTCATTGGAGAACTTCTACTAATCACTGAAAACTCAGCTCTGCTCACTTCTCTTCTGAAATCTGTGTGGATTTAGTAGGCAGGAATGTTTTCTAGAGGGGCTGGGATTTAGCTCAGTTGGTAGAGCACTGCTCTGCCGTCTCGGAGAACCAGGTTCGATCCCCAACATCGCAAAAATGGGAGAGGGACGTGGCAATCCACTCCTGAGGCAATCCTGAAACAGTCAGCCATTGAAAACCCTATGAGGGTCGCTATGAGTCAGACCTGACTCGACAGCACCTAACAACAACAACGTTTCTAGAGGTATAGTGTTATGGTTTATTAATCATTAAATAACTCATAGCACCCCATTAAGCATGCAACAAGAAAAGCACTTTTATTATCAATTTATACTCATTACAATCTCTTGGGCAAACATGATTATGTTTTGTTTTTCAAACTGTTCAATGGCATATCTTATCTTCTAGTCAACTTTCATTTTCAGTGTGGAGGCCAAATGAAAAACTTGGCCTAAAATGTAATCCTTGCTTCAGACTGCTGAGTTGTTATGATTTCTTCCTGGTAATGACTAGAGTATAACAGAAAGAGGAGGGAAAATATAGTGTTAGTCTCAGACAGCCATGAGTTTAAATTCTAGAGCTGCCACTTCCTAATTGTGTCCCTGGTGCAAGTTGGTTGATTTCTCTAAGATGGTTTTTGCACTAGTGAATGTTGTTGTTGTTGTTGTTGTTAGGTGCCATTGAGTCGAGTCTGACTCATAGCGACCCTTATAGGGTTTTTAATGGCAGATTGTTTCGGAATTGCCTTTGGAGTGGGTTGCCACGTCCTTCTCCCATTTTGCGGTGCTGGGAATCGAACTCGGGACCTCAGAGACCGCAGAGTGGCACTCTACCAACTGAGCTAAATCCCAGCCTGCACTAGTGAATAGAGGAATATAAATCTACCTCCCAGGGTTCCTGTGCAGATTGGATGAAGCAGAGAAAGGTAACTGCCCAAGGACACGTGCCTTCTGTCACAGGACATTAGGGAGCAGAGTTCCATCGTGACAAGGGCCAAAGTCAAGTGACTCCTCCTGCCTGCTGTGCTTAGCCACCATCATGGCGGGTGACTCACTTTCTTTCACCTGAACTTGCATCCAAGAATATTCATGTGCCAATCCCCATTCCAAATACCCAGGTTCTCATTTCTTCCTCTATGTTTGACTTGAGGGGCGAAGAATCTGCTCACTCCAGTTCTTTTAAGACTGCTGTGTTTTTACCAGTCCTTATGTGTAGACGTTGAGCTACCTTAAAATACTTTAAAAATGATTTGCATTCCTTAGAAGTGTTTCTGCCCTTCCCAGTGGGAGCAGTGTAGGTACTCTGGCTTTCTGAACCTTATTCTACTTACTTCTTTTCTTGTCTTTTCTCTTTTCTTTTCTTGTCTTTTCTTTCTTTCTTTCTTTCTTTCTTTCTTTCTTTCTTTCTTTCTTCTTTCTTTCTTTCTTTCTCTCTTTTCTTCTTTCTTTCTTTTTTTTCTTTTTGGTCAAACCACTTGAGTAGTTACGTAGTTACATAGTTTAGATTACTTGAATAAATACCATTTCACTAGGTTGTTCGTAGGAAACTCAGGTTTATCATGCAAATTTCCCAATGCATTCCATTGTCGCGATAAGCTGTAAGGTTTAAGCCACTTAGTTCAGCATTGTTCCTTGGCTTTTACCGGACGTGTGTATTCCTAGCAAGCGAGTGTGAGGCTGTATCTCCTATCTTGGTTACAGTGCCTAAAATAATATTTGACTCTGCTCAGCGTAGCCCTTCTGGTCTCCATTTGCCGATAGATAGAGTGCTTCCACTGCCTGACCACGAGTCAGGCCCCAGACGTAGTGAAGGTGCTGACTGATCTGAGCGTGGAGATGCAAAGATAAGAAGCAGGCATGTGCACACTGTTTACTGTTCATGAGGCAATGTGCTCTTACAAGCAAGGAGGAGGTGGGGAAAACATCCACTTGAATCCTACAAGTTCACTCAGGCAGAACCCCCATGGCCCGAATCTGGAAGCGATGACATTTGACAATTCACTGAGTCCTAGAGATGGAATTTGAGTTAAGCGAGCAGCCCGCGTCAGCAGGGCACTTCCTAGTATTTGCTGAGTGTTGAGTTTCTTCCTCAGGTTGCCGTGAGTAGAGGTGGGCAGAGGGGGACAGGCGGTGGAACGCTCTTTTCTTTAGTTGGGCATTGCTGGATCATGGCTGTCTTTCTGGGGAACATGGGGAGGAAAGGAGCTCAGGCATACAAGGAACCAAAAGTGACAGCAGTGATGCTTGTGTTCTATCACAAGGCAAACTTGAAAAGTAGCCATGGGGAGTATGTGGGTCTACATGTTGTTATTGTTGTCAGGTGCTGTCAAGTCAGGTCCAACTCAGTGACCCTCATAGGGTTTTCAGTGGCTGATTATTTTGGGATTGTTTTCGGGAGTGCACTGCCACATCCTTCTCCCATTTTTCTGATGCTAGGGATGGAAACCCGGTCCCCAGAAAGTGCGGAGCAGCTACCAACTGAGCTAAACTCCAGCCCCCATAAGTACACATAGCAACAGTAATTTCTATTAGCTCACATGTTGTTTCATTAAGTCAGTGTGTCTGTCTGTCTGTCTATCTATCTATCTATCTATCTATCTATCTATCTATCTATCTACTTGTATTAGCTACTTTTGCCTCACTGTGACCCAATTCCTGACAGACACAACTTAAAGGAAGAAGGATTTATTTTGACTCATGGTTTCAAAGTGTTCAGGCTATGGTTCCTTGGCCTCATGTGCCTGGGCAGAATATCATGGTGGCAGCCATTGTAGAGAGAAAGCAGAGAGAGAGAGAGAGAGAGATGGGGGAAGGGGTGGGAGGGAAGAAGGGGCAGGAAGAAGATATGCTCAAGGACCTACCCCAGACTTCCTGTAGCTGAGATTCACCTTCTAAAGTTTCCAGAATTTCCCAATATAGCACCACCATCTGGGGACAAGGCATTTAAAGCATGAGCCTGTGGGGGAAATTTCATATTCAAGCCATAACTTTCCACCACTGACCCCCAAAGGGTCATGGCCATCTCATAAAGCAAAATGAATGTAGCCCATCTCTGAGTCCTCCTAATCCAAACAGTTCCAACATTGTTTGACAGTCCAAGTTCAAAGTCTCCTCTGAGACCCAGTGCAACTCCCAGCTATGAGCGCCTGTAAAACTCAAAACAAGTCAATACTTCCAACACACAGTGGGACTGCCATTCCTAAAGGGAGAAAGAGAAGACTAGCAACAAAGACTCAAACCAAAGCAAGACAGAAACCCAGCAGGGCAAACATTAAATCCTATAGCTCCATGGCCAGCATCCAGGGCATGAAGTATCATGATGGGAGCTTCAAAGGACCAGTGCATCCCTGCCTCTGTGGCTTTGCTATGTGTAGTTCCCATGGCCTCTCTCTTAGGCTGGCTCTGCTTTCTGCTTGTGGCTTTCCTTGGCAGATGTCTGACATCTCCATAACCTCCATCATCCTGGTGCAGCTCAGGTTTTACGCTCACAGCTTCATGCATTGCCATCTCAGGGGTGCCTGCAGGAATGCTAACCATGGTGCACGTGTCCCAGCCTCCCAGGCCTTCCCTTGAAATATTGGTGGAGTTTTCATGACCTGTCACTCTTGCAGTCTGTATGCTGAAAAACCAGCACCATCTGGATGATGCTAAAGTCTGTCACCAGCCCAAACCATATCCAGGCCCCTGTGGATCATGGCTGCAGTGGCCTCTAAGTGCCTGGGTGGCTGTACCTGAGAAAAAAGTCCCTGAGAGAATAGGGTGCCCTGTCAGGTCTCTCTTCTCAAAGGAACATCTTTCAAATGAATTTATGCTTTACTTGGGTAGGGCCTTGCCAATCCCTAATAATAACTACCATTTTTTGAAAGTTTACTATGAAACAAGAATTTGATTTAAGTGCTTTACATCTAAATACAGGCTGGGATTTAGCTCAGCTGGTAGAGCACTGCTCTGCAGTCTCTGAGGTACCAATTTCGATTCCCAGCACCACAAAAATGGGAGAAGGACATGGCAATCCACTCCTAAGGTAATCCCGAAACAATTAGCCATTGAAAACCCTATAAGGGTCACTATGAGTTGGACATGACTCGATGGCACCTAACAACAACACTAACTAAACACTTGGTTTGTTGTTGTTGTTGTTGGGTGCCGTCGAGTCGGTATCCGACTCATAGCAACCCTCATAGGGTTTTCAATGGATGACTGTTTCGGGATTGCCTTGGGAGTGGAATGCCAGGTCCTTCTCCCATCTTTGCGGTGCTGGGAATTGAACTCGGGACCTCAGAGGCTGCAGTGTAGTGCTCTACCAACTGAGCCAACACTTGGTTTAATTATCATTAAATTATTCATGTATTCTAATATATCACCTTAACAAACCAGAGTCTATAACCTATGTATTGCTCTTCTTACTTTATAGAAGAGAAAACTAAAATTAAAAAGTATTAAATTAAGTCATATGCCAAGGTCAAATATTAAGAGATCTTAGGAGCAGAGATTCAAATCTTGATCTCACTTCAAAGCTGACATGCTGAATCTCTGTATTGAACAGCTACTTAGAAATTCACGATCCGTGTGCACCATGTTAGGGTTAGCGGAGCTTCTGTGATTGCCCACACCATGGGGAAGGCGGAAACAACCAATAATGACACATGTCAGGCAGGGTACTGTTGGATTTCCAGCTGTAAAACAGCTTTCATCCCTTTCTTTTTTTCCTTCCTTCCTTTCTTTCTTTTCTGTTCTTTCCTTTACTTTTCTCCTTCCTTTCTTCCTTCCTTCCTCCCTTCAAATGGAATCACTTATAAGGTGATTTCATAGCTTGGTTTCATATATAGCTTTATGAGGAGGTTCCCAGGTGAAGAGATCTGGGGACATCTGAGACCTTTCCTTATTTCTTTCTTTCCAGGAGTATTTTTAGCATCATGAAGTAAGAAGTGGTCTCTTGCCCTGACTACGTATTAGAAATCACCCAGAAAGATTTTTTTTTTAATGATCAGGTGATTCTAATTTAGTCCAGGGTGAAGCCTGGACTTTGATTTGTTTTTAAGTTCCTGAGATAATCTGAATTAAGCCAGGATTGAGAATTGGACAGGGAAGATGCCCAGAGAGGGCATTGGGAGTAGAACAAGGAGGAGGTGAACTTGAATTTAGAATCAGGTCTCTGGCTCCTCATCTCTTTCCCCAGACTTTGCTCTGACCTCCTGCTGTTCGAAGACTCTGTGATGAAGGGGCCTCTAAAAGCCTCCCATGGTTATGGAGGTGGGTCCACTTTTTCCTGCAGATTGTGGGTGACTCACCAGCCCATAAACAGCATCTTAGATCAACAATGCTCAGCTGGTCATCCACCTGAGGATGTGCCCAACTGTCTTAGCTGTCCTTTTGGTCTGTACCTAACCAACAGTCTAGTGACTTAGATTGCTTTCTTATTAAGAAGAAAAAGGATTATTCTTGTTCCAGAGGATCTCTTGGTAACTATCTTTCTTACAAAATAAACGACCTAATAGTCACAAGCAGCCTGACTACCACTGTCTCATGAGTCACCAAAGCTGCTTTCCCCAGGGCCTAGGATGAGATGTTTTCCAAGAGTCAGAGGAAGATGTGTCCCTTCACCTGTTTACCCAAGTTGTTTTGAACTCCAGAGTTCAAAGGATTAGGATGGAACCAGAGATAATGATCTTTCTGAGATCGTTGGGACTCAATTCTACCTAGTAGGGCAGCTGGAGGCCAGTGGGACAGTGGGCGTTCCCTTCCACCAAGAAGCTCAACACCTGGTATTCTAGAGATCATCTACAAACCACTCCAGGTCTGACACAGGCAGCATTTGGGTGAAAGAGAAAGGCATGTCTACACACAAAGTGGCTTGCTAACAGCCAGATGAGGAAAGGCAATTTGTAACTGCTCAGGTCCCAGGGTCCAGTTCAGCTGGTGTTTCTGTGCCCAGCCAGGAATGTGGACTCTGCCTCATTGCTAGTTTCTGAGTCTCAATGAAGGGGCCAAAGTGCACCCCTTTGTCCTGACCTGTATACAAGGATCGCTTGCTCTGAGCCTTGGGAGACCGAAGGAGTACAATCTGGTTTCCATTACACGCTGATCCTCCTTAAAATACATCTAATCTGGTTCAATTCCTCCTTTTCCTCTCCAGAATCTGGTGGGTGAGAAACCAGGTTAGCCACAAAGAGCTTAGTGAGTTGGCTCTAGAAGCTTTGTGTCAGGTTTAGTTTGAGTAAAATAGATGGTCACGAAGATGGGATGTTATTTTTAAAAGAAAAGGCAGAAAAGGGGAAAAAAAAAACCCAGAGCCTTAGAACATTTCTTAAGTGAGCCAGGCTTTGTCCAATCTAAAAATGAAATGAATAAAAACCAAGCCAGGCGCCATGGCACATGGCTGTAATTCCAGCAATTTGAGAGGCGGAGGCAGGGGGATGGCTATCTTGAGGCCAGAGGGAGCCTGTACAATCTAGCAAGACCCTGTCTCAAAATAAGAGAATCAAAAAGGGGATGAGGGTGCAGCTCAGTAGTAGAGCAGTTGCCCAGCAGGCATGAGGCTCTGGATGCAAGCCCTTAGTACTGAGAAAAACAAAACAAACAAACAAATACCCCCCTCCCCAGAAAAACAACAACAACAACAAATCAGAAACAAAAACCCAAAGAGTCAAGCTTGGGAGAGTTACTTGGCAAGTCTTTATCCAAGTAGCAATGGCCAACAATAGAAATAAGAGGAAAATGATATCATATGACTTACTCAGAAACTTAGTGGAACCCAACCATTCATTCCTAGGAAGTGATCATTTTATGTTGGTAACAGTCTCGTTACCAGCAAACTATAGCCCCAGGTCAAAACAGTCAGGCTCCTGTTTTCATAACATTTATTGCAACAGTCATGTCTATTTATTTACAAAAATTTTTTGGCTACATTCCTTCCAAAATGGCAGAGTTGTGTGGTTGTAACAAAGGAATATTGTCACAAAGGGGAAAATATCTGCTACCTGTACATTTCCAGAAAAAGTTTGCCAATCCTGGATGTAGTAGTTTAAAGGGTATAGAAGGCACCATTTAAAACAGTTTTGCTAATGAGAGTGACGATGAAAAACGAGGTGCACAGCCAAGCAGAGCGGGCAGGGGATTGAATCTCTTCCCTTTGTTTCTTCCTGGACGCTGCGCCATTTGGCTTAATAATTTTGTTTACTCAACGTTTACCAAGCTTTAATTCCGCATCTGTTATGGGCCAGGCACTCTTCCCTGTGTTACAGAGACCATAGTACATAAAACAGAGCACTTGTCCAGTTGAATTTATCTTCTCTTTACCTTGAATTTATGAGCAACATGTAGATACCTAGCTTGTCCAATGCGAGCGAGTGTTGGGGGAAAACAGAGCAGGTATGGATGATGGGAGGCAGAGAAGGTGTCGTCCACGAGGCTACTGCTAAAACCTGTCTGGATGGAGGCGTTAGCCAGGCAGACACAGCAAGAGTGCCATGCAGGCATGTCCTCCCCCAGGACCACACTTGGAGGAAGACCTCCTGGCAGGCCGCACTGGCCGTCCAAAGAACTTGACGTGAAGCCACGTGGGGCGGTTTCCATGGTCCAAATGTTGGGTGCAGCCGACTCCCTTCAAACTCCTGGCTGCAAGGTACTTGCTTGGTGAGGCCTCCCTGGGTGGAGGCTCTGGGAAAGGATGTTTTCCACATACAGCTCCACATGAAGGCCTAGCTCCCAGGGAATCTCAGATTGTCCACGGGGCAGAAACCTGCATCAGAGAATTGATGGGGAGATCTGTGTATATTTAGGACTGTCTTCAAATTGATTTGAGTCGCCCATAACTGTCCTATTTCTGGTTCCCTGATTTCTTTTATCTTTTTTCTTTTCTTTTCTTTTCTTTTCTTTTCTTTCTTTCTTTCTTTCTTTCTTTTTTTTTTTGCGGTACTGGGGGTTGAACCCACGGTCTTGCGCTTGCATGCTTTGCAAGTGCTGGACCACTGAGTTGTACCCTCAGCCCATTTTTTTTTTGACTTTTTGAGACAAGGTCTCTCTAAATTACTCAGACTGCCTCTGGTCTCGAACTTGCGATCCTCCTGCCTCCGCCTCCCAAGCCGCTGGGATTACAGGCCTGCCCCACCGCGCCCGGCTCCCCTGATTAGTTTTCTGATTGGGTAAATACTCCGGGGGTAATGTCTACAATGCCCCATTCAAGTCCTGCCTGCACAAAACCAAATGCCTGGTGAACCCGTGTAGGTTACAGGGGCCTGGAGCCCAGAGGGTGGCCATGAGCTCTAGGTGGTCATCAGCCTATTGCAGATTATCAATCCTGGAGAGAAGAAAGCAGTTTATCACACCCCAACTCTGGATGCCACATGGACAAAGGGAGGTGAGACAGCAAGCCAGTCTTGAAAAATTTAGACTTGAAAGTGGCATGACCCACTGAGGGCAGCAATCCCCTATCTGTTGTATGGTCTGTTTTTGCCAAGATTTATGTAGGTAGTTACTTCAGCGCTTCGTTTAAGATGGTCATAAATTTGCAGCTGGTAGCAGAGGGCCAGGACGGAAAGAGCAAGCTCATTAACACAAGACGAAAACTCCACCAGGCCGCCCCAGAGCTCCCACTCAATGACGGAGTGGGCACAGCACAGGGACAGTGCGCTCGCTCTGCCCGCTTGTATCTAGAGCTCAGGTACACCAGCCTACCCTGAGACATCTGGCAGAGAAGTGATTCCCCTCTGCCTGGGAAGGTCGCCTGGCTGCTTTGCGCTTGGGCAACTTGCAAACCTGAGATTTCTCAGCGAGCAAAAGCAAAGTGCAAACCAGACACTTGGCACCCACGCTCTGTGACACAGGGCTCTCTGGCTGGCAGGAAAACCACAGCAAAGCGCTGATTATGCCTCTAGAACACATTCCACGGGCTCTCCAAGGCTATTTTTATTTTACAATAAGGTACAATATGTTCCATGATGTTCTCTAGCCTGGGCAGTTTTTTTTTTTATTATTGTATCTGCATACTCATTAGTCCCAGTAAATCACAGAGAATCTGTCAATAACTTAAACAAATACACCAGGTTCGGGTTGTTTATAAATTCCACAGCCGTAATACACACGTGTAAATTTTATTATAAGCGGAATACCGACTGCCGGTACCACCTGTGGACCATGAATGCCATTGGTGGGCGAGGCCATTTCATGAAACCAAGCCTGAGGAAAAGTGAGTTTTATAGAGCAAACACCAAAGTGTGACGTTCGCTAGCAAAAGCAATAGACTTCAAAACCTTTTAGAGAGAAGTCAATTTTGAAAGCAATGCTTGGTCGAGGGTTTTTTGGTCAAAGAATGTACCAAGCCCGCCTAAAACAGCGTTCCAGGAACTTTACCCATAAGAAAATAAATGTTTCTGTTTTAACTTAGACGCCATAAAAATTAAAATTGTTTTGGAAAAAGGACCGGCTTCCCCGTAACATAATGGATATTCAACAGCACAGATGCGTTTCGGGAACAACTTTCCATCCACCTCGGAAAGGAAAACAGACAGCCGGTGTAGGGTTACTCCTGAAGTCCAGACCAGGCACTCGTAACGTACCGCAGCTCAAGAAAAACTTCCTTGCTAATGCTTCACGTGTTATCGCGACCACTCTTGCTTTTCCAGCACTTCCCACCTATTCTTTTTTTAACGATTTCCAATCAGAAAAGCCAGACAGAGCACACCCAAAGCCAGTCCAGAGGCTCATTCATAAGGGAAGGTGTAAAGTTGACGAACTTTGCAAATTCCTTCTTGTTTTTATTCTTTGCGGACTTTGAAAAGTCTGGAGGTCAAGGGAGGGTTAGCCATCTGCAAGGCTATGGGGAAAGTCTACATTTCTTGATGTCCGTTTGAAAGAAAGAAGGCAGGGGGACCAGTAATCAGTGTAATAAAGTGGGCAGGGACCTGGGGAAAGAAAGGTGACAGGAAGGCAGACAGGACCAGGATAGTTAAGCAAAAACTCAAATTATTCAGGACAGAAAAAGAAGGGCCTGCACCCTGACACTAGAAGCTCTTCAAGGGACTGCAGTAAAAATAATTCTCATTTATGCAAATTTACACCTCGTAAGAAAACCAATAAGCCAGGGTTCTTGTTCCAATTTTTTTAGCGTCAACTTTGCTAACAGATCAGGAAACTTGAGCCAAACATCTGCACCAGATGATACATTCACGGCAAAAAATGTCCTTTTTCCATTGCAGAGCAGTCACAGCAATGCAGACACACAAGGAATGTTCTCTGCTTTCCTTTGAAACCGAGCTGAGGGTCCAAGCAGAGCTCCCCGGTCTAGCGGTGGTAGCGCTCGGATTTTCTTTGTATCCCCGATTTGTGTTTTAAGATAAGCCTGGAGGACTTGGCCTCCCTTGCGTCTTTGGCTTGCTCGATGGACTGCAAATCTCTTGCACCACTGTGTGGTACTTTGTTCGCTTTCAAACTATTATTTTTATTTAGTTTTTATAGAGTACAAGAATGTGGTTGAAGTTAGTACCTTTCCTGCCTTTCCAGTTCCAGTGGAAAAAAATTTTTGAGCTCTTCAAAGGAGAAAAAGGGGATAAAATTTAAATAAATAAATAAGGAAAAAAAAAAACCAAAAAACCAAAACCCAGGACCCCAGAAGAGGGTGTTCAGACCCTGTGTGTGCAGATTCTCTGCCCGTGGAGTCCTCTCGCTACCATTGGGTGGCTTGGGAGGCAGGATGTCTCAATGCGGTGCCCTAACTGACTATTCAATGTGATGTCCGTTGTGAGTTGGTGGTCTTGTGACCTCGGGCTGGGCAGACAACAATGCTGTGGGACTAAGCAATGATTACAAGCATCAAAGTTGTCTAGAAAAGGTCCAATCAAAGAGATCTCTGGTTGAATCCTTACACACAAGTGTGAACGTGCCTGCAGGAGCGTCCCCCCTCACTAAAATATTACAAGCAAAACCAAGAAGGACTAGCTCTGAGTGCTTCTCCATCAGGTCCCCAGAAGTAGGTCTTTTGCTCCCCTGTAACAGCAGGTCAATAGCCAGCCTGGATGGCTTGGTAGGCTAGCGTTGATTTCTGCAAAGTAACCTTTCACCTGGAAACGGTCCAGACATTCACTGTCACATTTTCACACCTGCTGGAAGGATTTTAACTGCAGACTTTCTCAGATCACTTGCTTCCCAACTGTTGTTGTTGCTGTTGTTAGGTGCCGTCGAGTCGGTATCCAACTCATAGTGACCCTTATAGGGTTTTCAATAGCTGATTGTTTCGGGATTGCCTTGGGAGTGGATTGCCAGGTCCTTCTCCCATTTTGCGGTGCTGGGAATTAAACTCGGGACCTCAGACACTGCAGCGCAGTGCTCTACCAACTGAGCTAAATCCCAGCCCTTCCCAACTGTAGGATCATTTTTAACCAGGGAGCAACATTTGTGTACAAAACTACTTGAAGAAGGAAGGAAAAGTCAAGAGATGCAGAGAAGGGGAATGGAGACCCATTTTCTCATATGCACTTCCTTTCCACACCAAATTCTAGGCAATCGTGTATTGGAAAACACTTTCTCTAATCCTTCTGGCTTTTTTCTCTCCTCTTTCTTGTAGATGATGCTCTTCCTAGAGTTTAAAACATGACTTTCGACTTGGAAGACAGAATCAGGCCGTCTTTTTTTTTTTTTTCATTTTGTGTTTGAAATTAATCAGAGGAAGCACCCTTTGAATCAAGCTTTAAGATGGCCGTGGTTCACACTTTTACATTTGCAAGTGAATGTACGCTCTGGACCCTCTGTGATCCTAAGGATGGTTCTCAGCTCCCTTCTTGTTCTGTTGCTCTGCTATGCTTTGGGAAAGGCCACGTCACTGTGGCTTACTGGCCCTGGTCACTGACAAAAACTAGCAAGTTGATCGAGCACCACTGACCGTGTTGGACTGCACAGACCCATTGGTCTGCACAGACCCATTTTCCTTTCCAAGTGAAGAAGAGCTTGGGAAGGACACGATGTTGGGTTGGTGCACTTGTCTTTTGCTTCCCTTGCCAACACTTTCAGCTCTGTCCTCACTTACAGTTCCACCAAGGCAGCAGAGCCCCTGCATCTCCTGCCATCTCTGAGCCATAGCAGAGGATGATTGCGACAAGTAAGAAAGAGCCCGTCAGATCTCGGAAGCTAAGCAGGATCGGGCCTGGTGAGTACTTGGATGGGAGACCGCTTGGGAACACCCGGTGCTGTAGGCTTGGGAGAAGGACCCAGCAACCCACTCCCCAAAACCAATCAGCCATTGAAAACCCTATGACCAGCAGAGAAGCACTGACCACAGTGTTTCGCCTGTTGTACGTAGGGTCGCTATGAGTCGGATACCAACTTGATGGCACCTAACAACAACAACAGATAACCCAAAGCAGCTTCATGCTGCAAATATTTATAAAGGCTGCCTAGCAGTTTAAAAAATGTTTCAACAGAGATGCCAGAAATGTGTTACCTGATTCTAAAGGCAGGTGGGAGTAGACAGGGTTTGGGTTTTGGAAATGTAGGGGCCCAAATTTTTAATGCTGTTGCAGGAACAAGAGTTGAGATTGCCATGAGTCGGATATCAACTTGATGGCACCTAACAACAACAACAACATATTTATATACATATATGTGTGTATATCTGTATATTTATATATAGGTGTGTGTTTATAGTGTATGTATATATGAGTGTATGTTATGTTGTTGTTAGGTGCCGTCGAGTTGGTATCCGACTCATAGCGACCCTCATAGGGTTTTCAATGGCTGACTGTTTTGGGATTGCCTTGGGAGTGGATTGCCACGTCCTTTTCCCACTTTTGCGGTGCAGGGAATTGAACTCGGGACCTCAGAGACTACAGCACAGCACTCTACCAACGGAGCTAAATCCTAGCCACTGCCTAGATTACTTTATTCAAAACATAATCTTGGGCTTATAACATATATAAGCATAAAATGTCTGTCAATAACAACACAGTTCTTCAGTTCTAATGGTTTGGTCCCTGAGAGGTGGTAAACCCTTTAGGAGGTGTAGCACAGAGCAGTCCTGAGGTCATGAGAGGCTTGCCCTCCACGGGATTAGGGGAACCCTGCCTCGCCCTCTTTCTCTTTCTGCTCTCTGGCTGAGGAGACAGCGGTTTTGCACCAGTGTGGGTTCCCACCATGATGGCTGGCTTGGAGAAACAACACACCTAACCTGCCCGACAGGTATTTCTTCTACCTGGATGGCTGATTTGTGAGTCACTGACCGCTCTTGTTGCCAGCTTTGCAACACATTCTTAGCCTTGTCTGACTTAAATGCTGAACAAATGTTAAAATTCACAAACAGGAAACATTGTAAAAAACCATTTGCTCATTATTTGACTTCCCAGAATAGCATGTCTTCCTGCATAAACTCCTATTTTTTTTGAGATGTTTACGCAGGCATAAAGAAACTCTCTAATAATACCGGTGGCAGCATTCAAGTTGGTTCTTGCTAACCCTAGGAAAATCTTACTCTGAAGCAGTGGTGATAATTTCAGTGCATCACTGCCCTGTCCAGAAAGGGCTCCAAGTTGTAAAACTGTCTTTAATGACTTAGATGGGACCGTTGGACCCGGCCTCGGGCAAGCTTTTAAATAGATCACAAAGTCATGATGTCATTTAATCACCATTGTTAAATCTTGCTAGAAAGAAGTTTCTTTTGGGTGTTTCTCTTTGATCTTCCAGGAACCCATGTGTACAGCAACTAATTATTTTACCATACTGCCTAGATTACTTTATTCAAAACAGAATCTGGGGCTTCTAACATATATAAACATAATATGTTTATCAATAACAATACAAAGATGGGGCTGGGATTTAGCTCAGTTGGTAGAGCACTGCGCTGCAGTCTCTGAGGTCCTGAGTTCGATTCCCAGCACCGCAAAAATGGGAGAAGGATCTGGCAATCCAATCCCAAGTAAATCCCGAAACAGTCAGCCATTGAAAACCCTATGAGGGTCACTATGAGTCGGACACGACTCGATGGCACCTAACAACAACAATACAAAGGAGGCAGGAGGGAAGGAAGTTGTGTTGGAGTAGGGAGATACCAGATGGTAACTTGAATGCAGACGCAAAGAATTAAAAATAAATAAATTCAACATAACAACTTCTATAAATATATATTTCCTCTCCTTTTTATGCTTGGCTTCCTTAAAAGACAGAAAGCTGTATAAATTAGTAATTATAACAATATCACCTTGGGTTTGTAACAAATTGAGGTGACATGCATAATAATATCACAAAATGGGAAGATGAGTATACACAGCTATATAAAAGTAAAGCTTATATTTTAGTGGTATTAATATAAATCTAAACTCAATTCCTATAAATTAAGATGTGTATATGTGCCCGGTGGGACAAACACTAATAACATAACTCAAAAACACTTGAAAAAATCACTAGAGGAATTAAAATGTTATACTAAAAATATTTACTTAATACAAAAGAAAGTAAAGAAAGAGCCAGAGGAAAGAAATATATGAGACATAAAGAAAAAAGTAAAAAGGCAAACACGAATCCAAATACATTAGTAATAGCATTATATGTGAATGGCTTTAACAATCAAATCAAAAGGCAAAAACCGTTGGATTTGATCAAAAAAACACGATCCAGCTATATGCTGTCCACGAGAGGCAAACTTCAGATTCAAAGAGAAAAAGAAGTTGGAAGTAAAAGGATGCAAAAAGATATGCCATGCAAACAAACATCAATTGGAGGGAGTCTGAGTGGCTACGCAAAAAGGATGTTAAGACAAAAATGTTATTGGGAACAAAGATGACACTTAATAACAATAAACACTTAATCACAATCTATGAGAAAAATATAATAATTATGAACATATGTGCAGTTAACAACAATACCCCAAAATACATGAAATGACAGTTGACAGAATTAAAGAAAGAAACAAATAACCCAACAATACTTGTAAGGACTTTAAAACTTTATTTTCAGTAATGTCTAGAACAAGTAGGCAGAAGATCAAACAGGACATGAGACTCGAACACTAAAAATAAATGAGATCTACTCAACAACAATTCTACTCAACAATAGAATATATATGTTTCTTGTGAGCCTATGGAGCATTTTCCAGTATTTTCCATATGCTAAGCCATAAAATGGGGGGATTTAGCTCAGTTGGTAGAGTGCTGCTCTGCAGTCTCGGAGGTCCCAGGTTTGATTCGCAGCACCACAAAAATGGGAGAAGGATGTGGCAGTCCACTCCCAAGGCAATCCCGAAACAACCAGCATTGAAAACACTATGAGGGTAGCTATGAGTTGGACATGACTTAATGGCACCTAACAACAACAACAACAACAACAACAACAACATGCCATAAAACAATTCTTGTTGTTGTTGTCAGGTGCCCTCAAGTCGTGTCCGATTCATAGTGACCCTTATAGTGTTTTCAATGGCTGATTGTTTCGGGATTGCCTTGGGAATGGATTGCCACGTCCTTCTCCCATTTTTGCGGTGCTGGGAATCAAACTCAGGACTTCAGAGACTGCAGAGCGGCGCTTGACCAACTGAGCTAAATCCCAGCCCCAAACAACTCTTAGTAAATTTAAAAGGTATAAAATCATGCAGTGTATGTTCTCTGACTACAATGGATGAAATTAGAAATCAATATTGGAAGGGAATAAGGTAAATTCATAAATATGTAAAAAGTAAATAATAAATTGTTTAGTAACTAATGGGCGAATGAAGAAAATCACAAAGGAAACTGGGAAATCCTTACAGTATTAAAATAAAAAAAAATACCAAAACTTATGAGATGAAGATAAAGCAATCCTGGGAAGAAAATATATAAGCAAAAATATATCTACTTTAAAGAAGAAAGAGCTCAAATAAGCAACTTGACCTTCCAGCTAAGATTTTGGGAAAACAAGAGAAAATGAAAGTTAAAGTAAACATAAGAAAGGAAATAATAAAAAGTAACACGCTAATTAATGAAATACAGACTAGAAAAACCGTATAGAAAATTAATAAGAAGGAAATTGACCAAATCTTATCTAAACTGACAGCAAAAAGTGAGAAGACAATTTATTAAAACCAAGAATTAAAAAGGGAACATCGTTACTACCCTTACAGGAACAAAAAGTATTGTAAGAAAATCACATGAAGAGCTAAAACCATAGATGAAATGGACAAATGTCTACAAAGACATGGACTACCATGTAGTCTCAAATCTAATTTGCACCCATTCCGTAATGTTAGAGGTTTACATCATCAGATGCATTAGATGGATTAGAGTGGCGTGAGGATTACAGTCACCAGAGGATTGGATTCGAGGTCAAGAGCTGCATCTCCACAGTTTTATTGTTGTTGTTAGGTGCCGTCGAGTCAAGTTCGACTCATAGCGACCCTCATATGGTTTTCAATGGCTGACTGTTTCGGGATTGCCTTGGGAGTGGATTGCCAGGCCCTTCTCCAATTTTTGTGGTGCTGAGAATCGAACTCGGGACCTCAGAGACTACAGAGCAGCGCTCTACCAACTGAGCTAAATCCCAGCCCCTCCACAGTTTTAGACAACTACAAAATCAGATGCAGTTTAGAATAGTGTGCAGACTGGATTCATGGTCAAGAGCTGTCCACCCAATTCTCAATCACAAATTCAATCCACATGGGATTGTAACACACATCAGATTTGATAGCCCTCTAAAACTGCTGAAAGAGTGCAAATTAGAATCAAGAATGTACAGTATCATAATTGACTGGAGAAAAAAATAGAAGCTGGATGCCATGTTGTACGCTTATAGTTCCAGCTCCCATGAAGGCTGAGGCAGGAGGCTCACGAGTTTGAGGCTAGAGGCAGCCTGTGCAATTTAGGGAGACTCTATCTCAAAAATAAAACAAAAAATAAAAAGAGGGGCTGGGGTGCAGCTTGGTGGTAGAGTACCTGTCTAGCCCGTACAGGGCCAAGGGTTCAATCCCCTAATAATGCAAAAACAAACAACAACATCATATTTGATGGTGAAAGATGGAATTCTTCCCCAGGATGAATATTAATACAAGTGTTGTGTAGATGATTCCTGGGAGTTGGCCTTAATGGTTTCTACCTTGACATAAAACAACTGGGCTGCCTCTGAGGGTCCTTGGCCCTGCAACCATGGCTACAGAGTGGTTCAGAAGTAGACAATTTAACTAGGTCTCTGGTAATGTATCAACCTTCCTTCCTGGAGGGAGAAGAGGAGGGTCTCAAGACTCTTCAATGAGGGGGATATATAAATGAAGTAAACAACAGGCTGAGAGAAGGTGAACAGAGCAGAGAAGAGAAGAAAAGAGAAGAGAGAGAGAGAGAAAGGGGAAACTCAGCAGTCACACAGCTCCCCAGGAGGCTCCAGGGCATCACGTAAGACCCCCCTGCAAGTAAACCCACGTTGACGGGAGAGGGGCCATGCCAGAGAGGAAGGCAGCTAGGGAGGGCATTAGTGGTGGTCGCGCAGCTCTGAGACATCTTGGTGAGAGCTGCCGTCAGTGCAGCTGTCGTAAAGTCTCTCCGTGAGTTACCGCAACCCCTGTATGAAACCTCCCCAAACCTCACGGCTCGCAGAGTTGAATCTAATCCTCTCTTTGGCCTGTCTGTGTTCCCTTTGGCTTTCGTGCAACATTAAAAGTTTGTCCAAGCTCCTCACCACTTCTATTCCCCATTACACGCGAGGTTCTTGGCTGGGAAATTAGACAAACAGAAGAAAATTCTTAAAAATCCAGCTTGCAAAGGAATAACAATTCTATCTCTCCACATATGGCATGATCTTGTGTATACACAAATCCCAAGAAATCCACTAAAAAGTTAGAATAAATGAATTTTGCAAGATTGTAAGATGTGAGATAAATACATAAAAGTCAAGTGTATCGCTCTCTGCTAGAAAGGAAAAAATAAAACTAAAATTAAGAAAACAATTCCATTGATAATGGCATCAAAAAGAAAATAAAATATTTAGGAAAAATTCAACAAAAACGTAAAAGGCTTTTACACTGACCACCACAGGACGGTAGTGTACTTGCATACCAACAAAATGTTGAATGGAATTAAAGACCAAAATACATTGCAAGACACCCCCATGTTTATAGATAAGAGGGCTTGATATAGTTCAAATGGCAATCCTTGTCAAACTGATGTACAGCTTCAGCATAATACTTATCAAAATGCCAGCTAGCTATTTGCAGAAATCGACAACATGCTTCTACACTTTATATGGGGATTCATGTAAAGGAGAATAGCCAAAACAATCCTGGATAAGAACAAAGTTGAAGAACTCACACTTCATGATTTTAGAAGGTTTTACAAAACAGCAGTAAGCAAGACGGTACGCCCTGGCACAAGGACAGACGGATAGGTCCACAGAACAGACTTGATAGTCTCAAAAAACGAAAGGAAAAAAGTGTAGATAAATGGGATGTGAGCCAAATTCAAAACCTTCATGCTGCAAGTGATGTCATCAAGAAAGTGAAATACCCCACGGAAGGAGAGAAGATATTGGTAAGTCACACATCTGAACAGGGACTTGTGTCCAGAATATATAAATGCTTTTTAATAACTCAATAAGAAAAGAATAAATGAGTTAAAAATGGATATTTCCCAAAAGAAGATGTAAAAAAACTGGTCAGTAAAAGCATGAGATGTTCAATATCATTAGCTATTGGAAAAATGCATTTAAAACCCATAATGGGATACTACTTCAAAACCACTTATTGTTGTTAGGTGCCTTACGTGCCATTAAGTAAGGTCTGACTTATAGTGACCCGATGTACAACAGGACAAAGCCCTCTCTGACACCTTGCCATGCCTGGCACAATTGTCAGCACTTATTTGCTATTCGTAGGATTTTAGATGGCTGGTTGTTTGGTCAGTGGGCTGCCAAGTCTGTCTCCTATGAATACAGTACCTGGTTTTCCCAGGCAGTCTCCCATCCAAGGACTAACCACACCCAACTCTGCTTAGCTTCTAAGACTTGACAAGATGGGACAGCAGAGTGGTACAGCTGTAGACTCAAATCACTAGAATCATTATAATAAAAAAATACAGATAACAACAGATGGGTGGCTAGGTGTGGAGAAATGGGAGCTTTCATACATTCCTGATGGTAACACAAAATGATTGAGCTGCTTTGGAAAACAGGTTAGCAATTTCTCAAAATGTTAAACATGGAGTTTTCTTATAATCTAGCAATTCCATTCCTGGATATATATATAAGAGAAATAAAACATACATCCACACAAAAACCTTTACATAAATATTCATAGCAACACTATTCAGAACAAGCCCAAAGTGGAAAGATCCCCAATGTGTATCAGCTGACAAACATACAGATAAATTGTTGTTGTTGTTGTTAGGTACCTTCGAGTCAAGTCTGACTCATAGTGACCCTTTGTACAGCAGAACAAAACACTCCTGGCACTGTGCCATGCCCAGCACTATGTCAGTGCTTCTCTGCTATTCACAGGGTTTTCAATGGCTGATTGGTTTTGGATTGCTTTGGGAGTGGGCTACCAGGTACTTTTCCCATTTTTGCAGTGCTGGGGATTGAACCCAGGGCCTCAGAACATGCAGAGCAGCGCTCCACCAACTGAGCTAAATCCCAGCCCATACAAATAATTGTGGTATATAAATACGCCACATTATTCAGCAATCAAAAGGCACGGAACACTGATCCAAACATGGCTGAGCCCTGACAATATCATTCCAAGTGAAAGAAGCCAGACACGAAAGGCCACGATTGTCCAAATCCATTTATGTGAAATGACAGACTGGGCGAAAGAATAGACATAGACAGTAGATTGGTGGTTGCTGAGGGCTCGCGGGTAGATACTGGGGGAGGCTGCGACCATGGCGGCCAACATGTAACAGGTTTCTTTTTGGGATGAAGCAAATGTAAAATTGATTGTGACCTTTGCGCAATTCTGTGAACGAACTGAAAATCATTGAATCACAGGCTTCAAATATGTGAATTAGGTATTCAACAAAGGTGTTAAAATATTTATTCCCCATACATCAGTCATGTAAAATGAGTTCCGGTATGTATTTTCAGAAGAGAATTTAATGGAGCAGCTCTTAT